>JBBYHM010363628.1:0-19876 GCA_038381775.1 Adansonia rubrostipa | reverse complement strand
ATTTTGGTTTTTAACATTTAACACTATTTCAGCTTTTATAAAAGCTCACCAGACCTTGCTTATCGAGGTTTTGACTTCTCTAATGCTTTTTTTAACCCAACAATCTTTCCCATCGATTATCGCATTGACTCCTAGTTCTATGGTTAAGAAGTAGATTGGCTCCGATAGTTGGTCCAAGCCTTTGTTTGACCTTGATCACACATTTTTCTAATAGACCTTGTACCTTTTTTTAAACAAGGTGTAGTTCTTAATAGAGTGACCTTGTGCTTTGGCAGGGTAGTCACAATAGGTGCTCTCATCATACCACCTAGATTTGGTGGTAATCTTGGGTTTGCGAATAATAGGGACACTAGTTGACTTGCCAATAGATGAGAGTCGATCACTTTGTAGGAGTACAGGATTAGCTCAAAATGCTCTATTTCTCTTTGTGCTTGTTGATTGTTTGCAGCTCTTACATTGTTCATATTTTGGGGTTGTACACTTTGGGCTACGTTTTGAATGGGATTAAATGCAAAGCTCATTGTTGAATAAACTTGATAGAATAAATTGGTTGTGGTGCTAATGAGCAAAGGTTAAAAGCTAGATTTAACACGTTAGAGAAGTACACAGCTTATGTTGAACACGAATTCCTATTAAACCTGGCATGACTTTCGCTAATAACATTCATATCCTTCTCTTTACCCTTATTTGTTAGTTTCTTGATCGACCAGATGATTTCTCCAATGGATCTTTTACCATTTTTAACTACATTATTAATCATTTCACTTGATATGACCATATTGGCAAAATTTTTTGTGGCATTTCCCACTAACTTTTTATAGTAAGGAGCTCGTAAAGTGTTGATAAAAATGATTATCATCTCTTTCTTGATCAAAAGATGGCAAACTTAGTTACTTCCTCTTTCTATCTTTAAGTGGATTGCCTGAAGCTTTTAAAAGCTTTCTTTTCCATGTTCATGAGGGAAAAATGATCCGAGACCCATTTCTAGATCAGATAGTTGCCCTAGTTAGACTATCCTGAAAGTAATGGATCAGCAGCTTTTTGTTCTCCTCATACCTGACCAC
This sequence comes from Adansonia rubrostipa, assembly GCA_038381775.1. Lineage (NCBI taxonomy): Eukaryota > Viridiplantae > Streptophyta > Magnoliopsida > Malvales > Malvaceae > Adansonia > Adansonia rubrostipa. The sequence continues at coordinate 18,812 of JBBYHM010363628.1, read as the reverse complement.
GTTATGGCAATACATATGAAGGTATGCCATGGGGTCTTAGTCTCATTGTGCTTTTCAAAATCTGGTGCTTTGAATTTAGGCGGGATGATGAGACTGGAAACCAATCCCAAAGATTTTATGTCTATAATCCCAAAGATTTTGTGTTTATAATCATAAATTTGTCACTTCCTTCGATAGCTCAAAGGTATTTTTCTAATAACTGATACTTATTTAAGCTTCATCATTTTTTGAGGACCTCTTTCCTTTCTTTTGTTCCATTTGGTCATCAAGGTTGAGGGCTATAGGCCTTATCGATGAAGAGCTTGCATCCTAAAATCCTTAGACCAAATGGGATACTGTTGCTAGGTTAATGTAAATGAATGGAAAAGTTAATGAGATATTTGCTATTGGAATATATTGTCCATGCAATGCCCTTTCCTGAGCATTGGTAGCTACAGTACCACCCTTCAAGTTATTTTCAAGATTATCAAGTTCTTTTCCCATATCAACTGTGCTTGTTTGCCTTTTTTTTTTTTAAAGCCTCGACAATAACTTGGTTAATTCAGTAATCTGAGCTTAGATTTCCTTATTCTTACAGAGTGACTGCTCTTGGGACTCCCTATACATAAGTTCGAGTCACTCAATATGCGTTTAGTGATCATTCTCCATTATTTTTTTATGATTGCAAGTGTTATACCATTGATGAACTGTAGATTCCATGTTTTAAAGCACCTTCACTTTAAATTATTACCAAGTTAGACTTTTATTATGTGTCATAAGCATGTTGAACAAGATGAAGATGAGTATGCAATTAGATGACAATTAACATGAATGCATAAAGCAATCAAAGAATTAGATTAGTCATGTAAATGCACATGGGCTTAAGCAGTAGCTTTATTGATAGCAGCTTTCATTAAAGCAACAAAATATTTTAATTAAACTCGATTACATTTAGAAATGCCTAACACGGTTACATTGCTTGATCACATGTTCCATAAAATACAAAAATTCTTGTTTGTAGACTCCAATGGGCAGGATGTCATATATTAAGGCTTTAGCTATGTCCTTCATGTTCTCGACCTCTAATTAGGCTATCTAAATTTTCTTAATGAGATGGCATTGGTAGTCTTGATAATTTCGGCATGAGTGATAGACCACTTGGAGCCATTCTTGGTTTAGTTATTGAGAGCCTCTTACTAGTTCATTGACTTGGTCTTGGCGAGCTTGATGAGAATATTCTAAATCTTGAATTCTAAGTGTCAGAATCTCATTCTCAATAGGATTTGCTCTCAAATTTCGGATTCAAGCTTTTAGTCATCCATTCTTTTTTTGGTAAGTTGATGCAAGGCCATGGGTTCTAACAAGCTTTTCCTTATCAACCCTGGTTTCTTTTTTATATTAATGTAGTTCCTTCTCAAGTGTAGCAATTTTTGCTTTTCACTCAACTGATGACTTGCCAAGATGTCAAAACTTGCTTGCCTTGCTAAGGGCCACATAGTCTTTCCTCAAACTCTTAAGATCTTCCTTGAAGAGGTTTTTCTCTTTAATTTTCTCTTTAATAGCCCTATTCACCTTGCCATCACGGAAGTAGAGTCCATCTCTAATTGGTTCTTTTTTTCTTTATACGAGAAATTTCTTTGGCGAAGGTTGCTTTTTCTTGTTCGAACTCTCGCTTGATCAATTTAATCTCAAAGGGAAACTCGTGAACTAGGATTTGTGATGTTCCAATGACAGACAAAGGTAAAGAGTAATTGTTGCTATGGATCCTCTATTCATCATATCTTAGGATCATACTACTTCCTCTACAATACCTTTTCATGCAAATAGGTTTGTCTCTATGGAAAGCTAGTTGAACTTTCGCCTTGTAATCAAGCTCACCATAGTCAAAATCCCACTGCTCTAGGTCTTAGGTGAAGGGGATAAATTGTCCATACTAAACTTGTCACAGAACTTAGATGGGTGTGTAACTAGTGTTTCCCTATAATCCTATGAGTGGCACACAACTATAATCTCTACATTGGTATATGATTGTTTGAGGTGAAAACCAAAAGGTTTTCCATGTCACTTCTTCTCCACTGAGGTCCTAGAATTTCTAGACCCATTACTCTTTGGACTTGTCTTGAGGCCATTCCTTCTCAAGGACCTTGGAGATAGGGCTAAAGCTGGGTAAAAAGCTATACAACATCTTTTTTTCTTTAGGAGAAAGTGACTGACAAGCTAGATGTGAAAAAGTGGTGCATATCCAATGAAGTGACTTGGACCGATCTATTTACAAAAGCTAAGAGCTCGAATAGTTTCAACAACGGTGGTTGGTGCGAGATTGATGTTGCAGAATATCCGGTACCATAGCTTCAATGTAGCCTAATGTTTTCAAAAATATGACTAAACCATATATCGCCAGAGCATAGATATCTTAAACTTTTCGGATATTAGCGATACTTGCCATTGCTTCTTTCAAACTGGCCCATGAAATGCACTCACTATTCCTCTTCCCCTTGATACGATCCTCGATCCATGATTTTGTCGCCTCAAAAATCTAAGCTATTCATTTCTTTAAAGTTGGAGGGTGTAAAGCCTTACAATATATTCTAACAGTCTTAGCCCTCTCAATATTGAGTAACACAGTGTATACGTCAACTGTGTGGACAAATCTTTATGATTGAAAGTGAAACATCGAAATGTTATGTTCCAAAATTGAGATGCTACTTGCAATAGACCAACATCCAAATGGACCCAAAGTAAAAGAGCTATATCTTTGTATCTCTTAGTGAATAATTCCCTCTCAGTATTGTCCCAACTAGTCCATATATGCTTCAGATCTTGCCAATCATTCTGATGGTATCCTATCTTGACCTTTTTGTTCATTGTTGAGACATACTCGAGTTTAAGAACATCCTTATCTTTACATTGTCGGTGCTCTGACTATGCTCAGACTTCCTCAGAAGGCTTCAGATCTAAAGTGGACTATTGCTCCATGATAAACACCCTTTGATGAACACTGAACCATTAGCCAATTGTCCCATAACAATGATGATTATGATGAAATGATGCATGCATTAAATAGAAAAATAAAAAGAAACCAAGTTAGTGACCATACGAAATAATAATCATAAGGGTATATATAAAAGTAGTAACAAAAATGAATCACAAAAATTGCCTTGACAATAGAGTGTATGATGCCTAAGGACACGCACAACAATCGATAACAAACGGATAGCATAACAACATATCTGGGTTAAAAATGCCTTTAGCAAGGTGACATTATACCTTGCAAGGACAAGACTAACCTATTAAGTGGTGATGTTCATTCATTAACACCTATGATAGATACATGTTAAGCTATCATTTAGACTGCATTCTAGCCTGTTTTGGTCATATAATTTTTTTGAGGGGGGACTATAAGTGACTGCATTTGCTTGTCATCATCCACTTATTAAGAAGGGTTAGCCATAGAACATGATAGTGATCCTTAAAATAATCATGAAATAAAATAATAAATGTCGACGATAATGTTTATTGTCACCTGTATAGTATGATGTATAGGAGTTAAGGTAAGAAGTGTTTCCTAGAGTGACCCTATTCTCTGAGTTATTCTAGCAACATTTCAGTATGGTTTGACATAGTTTGGCTCATAGAGTTCACTATGTGGGTTTAAATTGACACCTAAATTAGTATTAGAATCACTTTTCTGTCTAGTAAGGACAACTGAAGCACCTCATCCTACGCCCATCATGGGTTTAATGGAATGGGTTCAGTCCGGTTGATGTATTTCCCTATGAAAATGCGAAGGGGTACTCATAAGCGATATAGGTAATTTACACCGTAGAAGGTCTTGCCATGCTATGTGAAGGGTTACTTGCGAATGCAGATGGCTTACTTCCTTCTAAAAATTAAGATACTAACCTTACCATGGTGTTTAATGGGGATCTAGTGTAAATGCAAGTGCATGGTGTGTGTCAGGGAAACAATCAAACCTTTTATTTGAGTTGATAGTTATTCAGGAACAAAGTAGTCCCTAACAATCACAAAACAAAGCCATGTAAAACAAAAGTTTAGAAAATAAATATAAAAAGGAAGTTTATCTAAATAATAATAGGAGCCGAAAAACCAAAGGTCATGCAAGACATAGCTAGTCATGGCCTAACTCTCTAAGTTCTCCCTAGCGGAGTCGCCAAGCTATCACCACGTACCCTTTTTTCTTTTTCTCTCCAAATGATCCGAAGCAAGAGCACATGATTTAAAAGATATATGGTGGCATGGTTGAGCTTTTGAGTTATCCCTTGGTTAGGATTTGGATTAGGCATCATAATATGAAAGGGGGGAGAGACTATCAGACAAATCACTCATCCAACTAGTATTGAAAAGTTACCAAAAAGTAACTATAAATTTGGAGTCACCACTGACCATTTTGGGCTAGGCATAATCTGGATGCTTATTGAAACAATATCCCTAGTTAAGAAACTCGTAACATTGATTTCTAAGTCTACAAGGTCCACAGATTTGTTGGTTGGGTTCAAGAGTTGGCAACATTTAGGGAAGGATTAGCACCCTACAATACCTAAAATTGATATTCGCTAACTATATCTAGCTTTGATTTTAGATTAATTGGTCTTATTTGGTCATTATTTAGATATAATCCCCTTTAACATATGAACTTTGGTGGAAAATGTAAATCCAAGTTCTCAAAGATAATTGACATCACCTATGCACCGTAGATATGAGGAGCATAGGGATTTCTTTTGAAAATAATTTTGGACTAAATTTTGAAAATTCATATATTTTGTATTAAGCATTGGAGAGATACCGATACGAACCATTGCCTTTGTAAAAGTTTTTTGAAAACAAATTTTAAATATGAATGCATGATAGTCACTACAAAAAAAAATGTGTTAGTAAGACAAAAAAGAATATAATAATATTATAAACAAACAATCACAAAGAAAATAATGTAAAAAGGAGGGATGATCAAAATCTATCTCATAATTGTCTTCGATTATTAAAGAATAAATGGGATGACAATTTAGAAACAGGTTTGGATTTAGTGGTAACTTGATGGATGGAAAAAGGTTTTAAATAAAACAATCCATGGTATCCAGAAAAAAAGAATTTTGGATTTTTAAGGTAAAAGCAGGGTTAGAGTATCTCCTCAGAGAGGTGGGGTTGGAGCATTCCACAAAGATAAAGATTTTGATATTTTAAGAAAATAATTAGGAATAAAGAGAAAAATCGAGTTATTTAATGAAAAACAAAGTTGAAGTATCCCCTTGGAGTAGTGGGTTAGAGTGTCCCCAGAAAATAAAAATCTTTGATGATTTAAGGAAATAATTAAGAATTTCAGATAAATCTAAAAGAAAAAATTCAAATTTGTAGTGAAAAAATAGGGTTGGAGTATCCCCTCAGAATAATGAGCTTAGAGTATCCCTAAAGATAAAAATTCTTGACTTTTTAAAAGAGAGGTATTTTTAAAACTAGGGATCAAAATTTTGAATAAAATATATTTTTAACTTAAGCCTAGATCCGAGCCTAAAGGGGTTGTATTGTAAGGGAGCCAATTGAACACAATCTGAAACATTCAAATGTCTCGATAAAGGTTTTTCAGAGATTAGGCTAATAATAGGGGATAACATCATGTCATCTTCTTTCTCGAATTTATTTCAAGTTCGTCCAAAGGCTTCATGAGTAAATAGGGTATCATTGGAAATGTAACTTGATGAGGACTAATATAAAAATATTTTAAAAATCCTCAAAATTCATCTTTTAGGTGGAATTAAATTTTAGAGTTGAGCTTGTTTTGACAGTAGCAGCATGTATAAGGGAAAGGGCATGATAGACTTTGAAAATTGTCAAATCATAAACAATACCTTTTTGGAGAGGGAATTTTGCAAACTTTCTGGGAAAAATATATAAATAATATAGAAAAATCATCTGATGGGCCAAAATGGCCCAAACAGAATATAGCATGCTAGTTTCAAATAGTAAAGGTTCAAAAAATCATAACTTTCTTATCTGGGATGATCTGAGGGCAAAAGAGACACCTTTGGAAAGGTATTTTGATGCCTTTAAGGGAAAAATATCAAAAAATTCTAGCAAAATCATTTATGGTTCAAAAATAATTTTTCAAATTTCGACTACAACACTACAAGAGTGAAAATTATGGACTATTTGATTTTTCAAGTTTCTTGAGGGTCAAATTCAAGTTATAAACATTTAGACATCCAAAATATGGGTAAAGAATGACACGAGCATCAAGAGTTCATTCCATAATCTCGAAGTAGTTTGGGACTATGGAATAACCCGTTGACCATGCCACAATGAAGGTGTTAAACTTGAGATCAAGGTTTAATATATTTTTAACTAAAAAGGGGCAATTTTTTTAAAAAACAACATTTTTAAATTTATTTTACCATGAATCCAGATTTGAAATGTTTAATTTGTCCCCAAGATTGGAAGACTAATTTTATGAAGACATTAAATCCATGTCATTCTCTATCTATTTGAGGTAGCATGAACTTAACTTGGGGATTTTTGAAAATCAGATTTTTAACAAATAAGCAAGCATCTTGACAGGGATATCATGAACAAAATACAACATACACAAAGATGAACAGGAATAACACATGCAAACACACAAAGATGACATTTTGACATGGAAAAAATGATAAATAAGATGCATGAAAATGATAACTCCTTGAATGGCATCAAAAATCATGCTATGGACGATGACATGAATATATTTAAGAAAAGAAAAGCAAGCTAGAATTTTCAAGAAAGCATTTTTATGCCATGAGACTTCTTAAAATGCAAGAAGATGTAAGAATCTACTCAATGCATGTTAGAAAGAATATTTAAGTATATGTTAAGCATGTGAAAATAGGTGAAACATGATAGAAAATGCATGAAAAAGGTGCTGCTTTGATGACAAAATGAAAGAGAAGATGTTTGGCCTACCAAGCAACATCAAGGCATCAAAAGAACATCAAGATCCTAAGATGACCACAACCAAGGCAATAATAATGCATATGAGTCTTAAGATGATCATGGTAGCATGAATGTTTTAGTAAAATGATTCAAGTGCTAGAAATGATAAAAGAAATAAAGCTAGGTAAGAAAGTATACCAAAAGCCTGAAGCTTTAGACTTTTTCTTTAAGCAGGAACTTGGTACTTATCTTTTTCCCCCTTTTTTTTATATTGATGTGTAAGGAAATGATGAAAAAAAGTATTTTATGGTAAGGTATTGATGGAAGAAAGTTTTAAAAGTATGGATAAAGGGAATAGAGGGTCTTAGAAGTGCTTTTAGTGGTGGTTTGAAGGAGCTACAGGAATGAATGAAGGTTAAGGATAGAAGGTAATGGAATAGTGTTTTCTGGAGTGTTTTTAGAGCTGAAGGTTGTTGATTTTTTTCTTAGATTATTGGAAAGTGATCCCTGTGAGCCAAGATTGGCTCTGTTTTAAATTTAAGGTTCAGCAAATGCATTTTGGAGTGCCCTTATGGCCATTGGTCCTATAGCAGTGGTGCAGAAAGGTTATGGCTACCTACAACTGGAGAAAAGCTAGACATGCCCTCTAACAAGCCATATATTTCATGACAATGACCCTTTTCCTTAGCTATTTGGGCTTTAAAAATTTATTTAAGTCTAATCACGAGTCCATAGCTTAGGCTTGATATGAATTATAATGATTTTGGTGCAAGAAAGTGTTTGGATCAGATTTTTGAAGGTTGAAAATAGCTCGAATTGGGCAAAAACACCTTGGTGTTTGATACAAAACATGCTCTATCAATACACAAGGTAATTTTTACCCATAAGCATTGATATAATGAAGTGTGTATCGATACCAAGAGCAAAAAATTGTTTTAAGTCTCAAGACTTAGAGCCTTGTAACAATACTCCATGGATTTGTATCGATACTCTTGCTTGTGCATTGATACATTTTGCCAAAAATCATAACTATAGCTACTGCCAAGGCCTACAATAATACAAACATGCTAAGTATCGATACCACACCATATGAATTGATACCAAACCCTTTCGTATCAATACTACACATGAAAATTTAAATTTTTGGTAATGTGAAAGCTTCGTATCAATACTTATGCACCAATGTAACTTACACGTACTTTAAGGCCTTTTAATACCACACCATAGCCATAAACAGTGGGAAACTAACCCGTGCTTATTCAAATGACTTTGATGACACCCTGAATAATAACCTTTAATGCCTTACTTTTATATTTTTCTTTAATATGACTCGTAGGCATTTTAGGCCTTCCTAAAAAATTTTTTTGCGTGTCACTATGTCACCTAATAGTGCCTAGTGACATGGCACCCAATGGTCATTCCTTTTTTTATTTTTTTAATTCTATCATCTTTTAATTATGTCTCAAGATGCTAAAAATTAGCCTGGACAAAATGCAGTATCTATAACCTTTTACAAGATCGAATGAAGATGACATCTTGCTCCAATTTTTCCTAACCAAATAAAGCTGACAAACTTAGATCTTACGATCTTACTTCACCTACCTTTCACAAGATCAAATGAAGAAGACATCTTGCTGCACCAGTTCCTAACTAACCGAAGTTGATAAACCTAAATCCTACTTCACCTACCTTTCACAAGATCGGATGAAGAGGACATCCTAATCTACATGTTCCTATCCAAGTAAAGCTGACAAACTTAAATCTTACTTTACCTACCTTTCACAAGATCAAATAAAGAGGACATCTTGTTTGACCAGTTCCTAACAAAGTGAAGTTGACAAACTTAAATCCTACTTCAGCTACCTTTCATAAGATTGAATAAAGAGGCCATCTAAATTTGAAACATCAGAAAGGTCAATCTTTTTATGTTGGTAGGGCCTTATCAATGAAAGCCTCATGGTTACTAATTTTTTTCTTCTTAATGGTGATTTCATGTTTGCCCTACAAAATCCTTCTTTTAATATTGATTTTAAGAATCTGGAATTATTTAATTTTTCCTAAAAGGTCACCGAATATCAAAGTAGTGTTTTTTAATTCAAGGATACAACTTTATGCAATTTGTAGACACCTTATTTTGTCCAACCCACTTTTGGCACCCTAAGACTCAATTGAATGATGATAAAATCGAAAATTAAAATAGAAATTGAGAGACAACTATTGGATGTTGTGTTGCCATGCACTATTAGGCGACACAGTGCCAGGCAAAAAAATTTGTTGGGAAGATCTGAAATGCCTATGGATCGTATTAAAGGAAAATATAAATATAATGCATCAAAGGCCACTTTTCATGGTGTCACCGGAGTCATTCAAATGAGTACATGGATCAATTTCCCACTGTTTAAGACCAAGTTAAGGAAATCGAGAAGCCACAAGTATGTGCAAGTTATATTAGTGTCTAATTATTGATACAAGGCTTTACGTCACCAAAAACTTGAATTTTTAAATGTAGTATCGATACAAAAGGGTTTGGTATCGATACCTGGCATGTTGGTATTGATACAAACCTTGGCAGTAGCTAAAGTTGTGATTTTTAACAAAATGTATTGTTACACAAGCATAAGTATAGGTACAAATCCATGGAGTATCAATATAGGCCTCTAAGTCTCGAGATTGGAAACATTTTTTACTCTTAGTATCGATACACAGCTCATTGTATCGATACTCATGGGTAAAAAGTACCTTGTGTATTGATACAACATGTCTTGTATTGATACACCAAGCCATATTGCCCAATTTAAGCCACTTTTTAGCTTTCAAAAACCTGATTTAAACATGTTATTACATCAAGGAAATATCATAAATCATTACAAACCTTAAATATGGGCTCATGAACAGATTCAAACAAATTTTTGGAGCCCAAACAATTAATGACAAAGGTTATTTTCATAAGATATATAGGTGTAAGACGGTATGGCAGGCATATCTCCAGTTGCAGGCTGTTACAACCTTTCTGCCTCTTTGTTCAGCATAGTAGAACCAATAAGAAGAGAGTCAGCTGAGCATGGTAGCTGCAGATGTCCCTTATTCTAAAAAGGAACAATAAAAAATGCCCTTGCATTGTCTTCTAAAAGCAGCGGCTGAGCAAAATAGAGGACTCTCCCAGCTATCTCAAAAAAAAATCTTAGCTATCAAAAAAAACTTTTAAGCAATCTCAGAAAACTCATCATCTATCCCTATAAATCCTCTAACAACTTCAGATCCAAAACCTCACTAAAAACACTATTCCATTACTTTTATCCTCAACCAACCTCCATTCCCATAGCTCCTTAAAACCAACACTAGAACACCTTTAAAAACTTAACCTTTCATATACTTTCATCCTCAAAACACCCCACTAGTAACCATATTACCAGAATGCTTCTTCCTTTCACTTTTTTCTTGCTAAATAATAATAAAAAGGGGAAAGAACTAAGCTTAAAGTCATTGCTTTAAAAAAGAAGAAGGTTTAAGCTTTTGCTGGTATATTTTTACCTTATTCCATAAATTTTTTATTTAGATCATCCATTTCATTTTAGTAAGCCCTTCATGTTGCCATGGCCCTCCTAAGGCTCTCATGCATCATTGTTGCCTTGGTTGTTATAGTCTTAGGATTTTGATGACCCTCTTAACACCTTGATGTTGTGGGATATTTAAACTCACCATACTTAATTTTCATCATTATACAGCCTTTGTTTATGCATCTTTTGCCATGTTCCTTCCATATTCACATATCTATTTCATATTTAAATGGTCACCTTAACATGTCTTAGGTATGTTTAAACAATTTATTGTGTTTTAAGGAGTCTCATGAAATAAAAATGTTGTCTTGACAACTTCAGCATCCACTATTTTGTTCAAACATGTTCATATCGTCCCCATGCACCCTATTTGTCATTTTCTTGTATTTGTGTCACCCATTTTCATGTTAAAATGTCATCTTTGTATGTTTACATGTTTAATCTATGTTTATCTTGGTATGTGTTGCATTTTGTTCATGATATCTCTATCAAAATGCTTGCTTGTTTCTTAAAACTGGCTTTTTTAAAACATCCCTAAGTTAGGTTCATGTTGCCTCTAATAGATGAAGAGTAGCATGGACTTAATGTTTTCATCAAATTGGTCTCCCAATCTTAAGGGTAAATTAACATTTCATCTCTGGATTCATGGTGAAATAAGTTCATTTTTCAAAAAAGGAAATCCTTTTCGTATTAAATTTTGATATTAAGTCTCATGTTCCCTTTAGTAACAACGGGTTGTTTCATCATCCTAAACTACTCTGGGATTGTGGAATGAACTTGTGAAGCCCATGTTACTTTCTGTCATGGACGTTTGGATGTCCTAGACCCGAGTCTATCTTCAAAAAAAATTAGAATATCAAATAATCCCCCTATTTTTGCTCGGCAGTACTTAATCCAAATTTGGAAAATCATTTTTGAACCATAAAATATTTCTTTTGATTTTTCTAATATTTGTACCTTAAAGGGCATCAAAGTACTTTTCTAACAATATCTTATTTGCCCTCGAGTCATCCCAGATGAGAGAGTTATGATTTTTTGAACCTTTATTGGCTAGAACCCTTGGAACCAACGTGCAACATTTTGTTTGGGCCATTTTGGCCTATTAAATGATTTTGATTGAAATTTTTAAGTATTTTTCCTAAAATGTTTATGAAAGTTCATTTTTGGAAAGGTGTTGTTCATAATTTAACAATCTCAGATGAGCCTGAAATGATTTTTCGAAGTTTGGCATATCTTTCCCCCTGTAGGTGCTACTAGTGTCAGTATAGACTTAACTTCAAAAATTAATTTTGCTTAGAAAGCGATTGTCTAGTATTTTTGAAATATTTTTACATTAAACCTTACTAAGTTATCTTTCTAATGATACCTTGTTCACCAATTAAAGCCTTCAGATGAGCCAGAAATAAATTCAGGAAAGGAGGTGACATGATTTTGTCTCTTATTTTTATCTTAGTTTTCGAATCTCCTTTTATCAAGATGTTTGAATGTCTCAAAATGCATCCAGTTGGTTTCCTTACAACATCAGCCCCTTTTAACTTAGATTAAGATCAAAATACAAAAAATAGGAGTTCACATTAAAATTTTTGCTAATGGAGATACTCTAACTTTATTACTCAAAGGAGATACTCCGACCCCATCTTAATTAAAAATTTAAATTTTCTCCTTGTTCCTAAATGTTTTCCTAACTTTGGGGATACTCTAACCCCACCTCTCTAAAAGGATATTCTAACCCTATTTTTTTAAAAAAAGATACAAATTTTTTTGTTATTCCTAAATATTTTCCTAACTCTATCTTTGGGGATACTCCAACCTTACCTTTCCAAGGGGATACTTTAACCCTACTTTACCTTGAAAACATCCAAAATTTTCTCTCTTTCGAATTCCTTAAACTACTTTGACAAAAACTGTCTTCGTTCTTCAAATTACCATTGAATCCAAACTGATCTCTAAAATTATCATCTCAATTATTCTTCAATAATTGAAAGCAATTATGTGATATATTTCAATCGCCCTTCTTTTTTACGTTCTTTTGCTTGTGATTACTTGTTTATGATATTATTATATTTTGCTTTTTTTGCCTCACTAACTCGTTTCTATTTGTAGTAATTATCATGCACTCATATTTAAAATTTTTTGTTTCAATAAAATTTACAAGGCGATGTTTCATGTTGGTATCTCTTCAGTGCCTAATGCTGAATATCAAAATTTTCAAAACTTAATCCAGACTTTGTATTCATTAAAACTCCAAGTGTTCCTCACATCTTTGAGGTGCATAGATTAGCCAATTTAAAAAAAGGAAAAAAGAAGAAAAATCAAATATATTTTTATAAAACTTTATGCATTAAAGGAAATTATATCTAAATAAAGGCTAAACGGAACCGATTTAACTAAGACTAAAGTGAAATATAGTTAGTTGGTACTATTTTGGGTGTCATGGGGATGTTAATCCTTTCCCCTGTGTAACCAACTCCAAAACCCAACCAATGAATCTCTGAACTTTGTAGCCTTGAAATTGATGTTTTGAGTTTCATAACTAAGGATATTATGTTCAGTAGGCATTTCGTCCTGCCTAGCTCAAAATTATCAGTGGCGACTCCAAGTTTATGGCCATTTCATGGTGGCTATCCGGGACTAGTCAGGTGAGCGACTCACTCGATGGTTTCTCTCCCCTTTATATTGTTACATCTAATCAAAATGCCGATCAAGGGATAACTTAAAGGCTTGACCATGACCAACCATCATTTATTTTTATGTTAAGCGCACTATACCCTTTGAATTGTCTGAAGTTTTAAAGGCAAGGCATGTGGCGATAGCTTGGTGACTCTGCTAGGGACCAAACCTAGAGAGTTAGGCCTATAACTAGCTATTGCTCACTCGGTTCTTAGTTTTTTGATCTTCATCATTATTTAGATATAATTCCCTTTTATTTTTGCCTGCTAATCTCTATTGTTTATGTTTTTGTCCTATGATTGTTAGAGATTGTCCATGACTAAATAAATATTGATTTGAATAAATATGGTAATATGGGAGTAAAATAAAAAAGTTTCATTGTTTCCCCAACAGACACCCTGCACTTACATTTGCACTAGATTCCCACTAAACACCATGGTGCGTTTAGTATCCTAATTATTAGGAGGAAGTGAGCCATTCGCCTTCATAAGTAACCCTCCATATAGGTATGGCAAAACCTTTCGGGATGTAAACTACCTATGTCTCTCATGAGTACCTTTCGCATTTGCATAGGAAAATACATCCACTGAATCAAACCTGTTTCACCAAACCGATAATGGGCCTAGGATCAAGGTGCCTTTACTATTCTTACTAGATTAAAGAGTGATTCGGATACCGAAATAGGCATTGACTTAAACTCATATAGTGAGCCCTACGAGCTAAACCATGTCAAACTCTACTAGATGCTTCTAGAATAACCCAAAGAATAGGATCACTCAAGGAAACATTTCTTACCTTTACTTCTATATACCATAGTTATACGGATGATGATGAGTGAACGTTGTCACCCGCGTTTGTCATTTTTATGATTATTCCTTTAAGATATGTTGTTACGTTCAATGGCAAGTCCTTTTTAATAAGTGGGTAAAGAGAAGTGAATGCCATTACCTGTAATACCGTCTTGAAATAGTTATATCTGACTGAAATAAGCTATCATGTTGCTCGAACGATGGCTTAGCATGTGCTTAACATAAATGATGATTAACGAACGTTATCATTTAAGCGATCAGTTTTAGTCCTCACTTGGTCTCATGTTGCTTCATAAAGATGCAATTTTAATATGGACATGCCGATATGTTGTCATCTTAAAATAGTTATATTTGACTGAAATAAGCTATCATGCTGCTCGAACAATGGCTTAGCATGTACTTAACATAAATGGTGATGAACGAATGTCATCATTTAAGTGGTCAATTTTTGTCTTCACAAGGTGTCATGTTGATTCTTGAAGAGGCAATTTTTATATGGACATGCTGTATGCTACGCGTTTAATGCCTCAACATTTATATTCATCATGTCTGCCTTAGGTATCGTACCGCCTATTCTCAGGCCAAATTTTATGATACACTTTTGCTGTTATTCTTTCATTTCTTTATCTTTTGCCTATTATTTTGTATTGGTTACTGACTTATACTTTTTGCTTTCCTTTTTCACCATGCATCATTTCATCATACTTACCATCACCATGGGACAATTGGTTAATGGTTCAGTGTCCATCAAAGGGTGTCTGTCATAGAGCAACAGTCCACTTAAGAGCTAAAGCCTTTTGAGAAAGTTCGAGCATGGTTAGAAAGCTGACAGTGTGAAGATGGAGATATCCTTAAATCGAGGCATGTCTCAATATTGCATGAAAGGATCAAGATAGGGTCTGCTAAAATGATTGGCAAGATCTAAGGATTGTATGGACCAATTGGGACAGCACTAAAAGGGAATCATTCACTAAGAAAAATAAAGATATTGCTTTTCTGCTTCAAGTTCATTTGGATGTCAGTTTGTTACCAGCAACCTTTCAATTTTGGAATCCAACATACCGGTGTTTCACTTTCAATCACGAAGACTTGGTCCATATGGTTGATGAATACACTGCGTTACTCAACAATAAAAAGGCAAAGGTCGACAGGATATACTGCAAAATGTTGAAACCTCTAACTTCAAGAAAAGATTGGCTTAAATCTTTGGGGTAATAGAGTCTTGGATTGAGAGTCATATTAAAACAAAGGGGAACAATGAATGCACCTTATTGGCTAGTTTGAAAGAAGCAATGGCAAGTACCATTGACATTCAAAAAATCCAAGATATCTATGCTTCGATGATATATGGTTTAGTTATATTCACCAAGACATTTAGGCTACATTAAAGCTATGGTAGCATATGTTTTTTCTCGTTTATCCTACAATATCAATCCTGCCTGGCAATCACTGTCAAAACTATTTGAGCTCTTAATTTTTGTAAGAAAATGGGTACAGGCCATTTCATCAGGTGTGTTGCTCCTTCATATTTGCCTCATCAGTCACTTTAGCCCAGAAAGAAGTAAGACATTATATTGCTTATTTCCCAGTTGTAGCCCTATCTCTAAGGTACTTGAGAAGGAATGGCCTCAAGACAAATCTGAAGAGCAATGGATCCAAAAATTTTGAAACCTCAAGGGGAAGGATGTAACATGGAAGGCCTTTTGTTTTTTCCCATAAATAGTTATATACCAGTGCAGAGACTATGGTTGTGTGCCGCTTATAAGATTATGGGGAAGTATAGCTATGCCCCTCTTTTAGTCTTTCAATAATTTCGATGTGTCAGTTCAACCTTTTCACCCAAGACTTAGAGTTATGGGATTTCGACTATGGTGAGCTTGATTACAAGTCAAAAGTCCAACTAGCTGTTCATGTATGGAAACAAACTTGCTGCATGGAAAAGTATTGAAGAGGAAGTAGTATGACCCCAAGATATAATGAATGGAGAGTCTGACAAATTAATGACATTGTGCCCTTGTCTAGTATTAGGATATCATAAATGCCAGTTGATGAATTTCCCTCTAAAGTTGAATTACTCAAGAGAGAGTTCGAACAAGAAAGGGCGACCTTTGCCAAAGAGGTTACTCAATTAAAGGAGAAAAATAGTAAATTAAAAATAGACCTCTACCTTAGGGATGGCAAGATGAACAGGGCTATCAAGGAGAAAAATCACCTCAAGTAGGCTTCGAGAGTTTGAAAAAAAAAAGATTATGTGGCCCTTAATAAAGCAAGCAAGTCTCAAAGACTTGGAAAATCATCAATCGAGTGAAGGACAAAAATTACTACTCTCGAGAAAGAGTACACCACTGGAAAGAAGCTGCTAGGGTCAATAAGGAAAAGCTTGTTAGAACCCAGGCTCTTGCATCAACTTAAGAGAGAATGAATGGCTAGAAGCTTGAGTATGGGATTTGAAAGTAACCAAGATAAAAATGAAGCTTTGACACTCAAAATTCAAGATTTAGAGCATTTTTTTCAAGCTCACTAAGACTAGGTTGATGCACTGGTGAGAGCCTCCGAATAGCGGGAACAAGAATGGCTTCAAGTCGTTGATCATACGCACCAAAACTATTAGGACCTTCATCGCCATCTCATAAAGCAAATTTAGGCAATTCAGTTGAATGCTAAAAACATGATGGATGTAGGCCGATCCCTAACACATGATATCTTGCCCACTAGAGCCCATGAGCAAGATTTATTGTATTTCTTAGACCATGAAACTAAGTAATGTAACCATGTCAGGCATTTTAGAATGTAGTCATATGTAATCGGGACATTTTGTTGCTTTAAATAAAAAATGCTATTAGTGGAGCTGCCCCTTAATCCAATTGTCCTTTTCACATTTACAAGACTAACCTAATCTTTTTTTCGTAGTTTTATTCATTCATTTATTTTCATGATCAGATATTCACTCTCATTGCATTAAACATATGCATGAACATATCATAAAGGCCTAATCCAAAAATAATTTAAAGTAAAGGTGATCTAAAACATGGAACATACAGCTCGCCATCAGTATAACGCTCAAAATCATTGAAAAGCGATGGAAAATGATCATCAGGCCTACATTGAAAGACTCAAACTCATGTATAGAAAGTCCCAAGAGCAGTCACTCATAAGAACAAGGAACTTCAAGCTCAGATTATTGAGCTAACCAAGTTGTTGTTTGATGCATTGAAGGAAAAAGGGCAAATAAGTACAGTCAAGGCAAAAAAAGATCTAGCCAATCCTGAAAGCAATTTGAATAGTGGTACTAAGGCCACCAATGCTTAGGAAAGGCCGCTACGTGGGCAGCATCCTCCGACGGCAAACATCTCACTAACTTAAAAATTCATTTACATCAATCCTACGATAGTATCCCACTTAATTCAAGGATTTTAAGGTACAGGCTCTTCACTGGCAAGGCCTATAGCCCCGAACCTTGATAAGGAAATAAAGCAAGAGAAAGCAAAGAGGCCTTCGAAAAATGATGAGAATAAATTTAGGAAAACTTAATTTTGACCATGACTGAGAACAGGGGATAGCATCACGTGATCCTACTTTCCAAATTTATTCTAGATTGGTTTCAAGGCTTTAGAGGATGGACAAAATACCATCAGAAAGGTAACTTGATGAGGGTCAATCTAAAAATATTTCTAATATCCTAAAAAATCACTTTCCAAGGAAATAAATTTTCAAATTTAGGTCAATTACGCTACTGACAGAGCATGCAAGGAAAAGGGTGTGTCAAAATTTGAAAAATCATTCTAAACTTGTTTAGTATAAAAAAATTGCAAATAATACCGTTTCAGAAAGGGAATTTCATGAACTTTTTAGGAAAAATGTTGGACAGATTTGAAAAAATCATTTAATAGGCCTAAAGGGCCTGACCAAAATGCACATTGTTAACTCCAGGGATTCTTAATAGTCTAGGTTTGAAAAATCATAATTCTTTCATCCGAACTGATCCAGAGATGAAAAAGACCTCATTTTAAAGATATTTTGACACATTTTTAGAGAAACATATTATAAAATTCACAAAAAAATCATCTTGGATTTTAAAATGATTTTTCAATTTGTAACAGTGATGCTGCCAGTAGGGGACAAAGCAAAGCAGAGGATATTTTTTATTTTCTCTATGTTTACGAGTCCAAACTCGAGTCACTAACATTGGAACATCCATGACTAAAGGGAAAAAGTGGCATGAGTGTCGCAAACTCATTTGCATAGCCCTAGAGTAATTTGGGATGATGAAATAGCCTGTTGGTTATACCATTCAAGGTTGTGACTTAAAAACAAGGCACGAACAATTAGGGAAAAGTGCAAGGCCATTTTTATTGGAAAATTAGAAAATTTGTGATCGTTTAATCAGGATTGCAGATCTGGAAAACTTCATCTTCCTAAAGATTTTTTAGTTAACTTTAAGAAAAATGCTAAGTTCATGTTAGTCCTCATTGGTTGAGGCTAGCATGCTTGGCTTGGAAAGGTTTTGAAAATCAATTTTTTTTTTTTTTTACAACCATCAAACATGCACTTTGATAAGGAGAAGACAACAAACATACAAGGGGATGGTACATAACATGAATGGGGATGCTAACTTTACCAATGGTCCAAACAAAAAAAATATTATGCACTTTGACAAGAAAATGTCATGGATGTTGAAAATGACAATGATTCATGACAAGATGCAAGCTAATGTATACATATGCTTGAAATATGTTAAGCTACGGATTCATACATGGATTAATCATAACAAGATACATAGATATAGCATAAAATGCATGAGCAAGAGCTATCAAAATAATAAGGATGAAATAAGGCATTTTGCACATCAAAGGGACATTAAGGCATCCAAATCCTAAAC
>JBBYHM010363578.1:0-19900 GCA_038381775.1 Adansonia rubrostipa | reverse complement strand
CCAAAGTGAAAGGGAAAATTGAGAAACTCAGAATAGAGAATTGGGGATGAGAGAAGACGGAAAAGAGAACTATTGATGAAGAGAGAAGGGATGAGAGAGGAAAAGATGAGCTAAATTCTATTTATTTTACTGTATTTTCAATTTCAAGAGCCCTTTAAATTTTGTAAATTCTTACTTTAAAACGAATTTAACTTCAACTTTAGATCGTGCAAAATTGATATTAGATTTGGCCCAAATTCAAATCTAATATTTTTATTTGATATCCATTTTTTTTTAATTTGTAGATTCAATTCCAAGTTCCCAAACAAACCATTAAGCAATTTATGAAGTAACAGAGCGAAAGGACAGAGATATTGATGTAGTAGGTGATGATAAGGAGGAAAAATAGAAGCACTTTTCTCTAAATAAGCTTTACCTCACGCGGGATTCCTTCCTAGCACTGGATCTGGCTTAAGAGACGATCACCATTAGAAAAAAAAAAAAAATCCAAGCAAGAACTGCGTTGTGCTTCTAAGCTTTTCATGTTCCCCCCTCTGCCTGAGGAAATTGAACACACTATCAAATGGGTTCGAACTTTAGGGTTTTACTGAGAATGGAGAAACAAATTAATATGGCGGAACTCTTTGCGTAATTTTTACATGCAAAGCAAATTCTTCTGAGAGGAGTGTGGAAAATGTAAGCAATTTGATGATAGGATGACTTGTGCACGTGGACAAAAAGCAAAAAGTCGCTGCCATAATTGAGGTGGAGAATATCACCTCAGTGCCTAAATCCCTTTCAGAAAACCAAGCAAGTGTAATCGCCAAACTAATTACAGTAGGTATTGAAAAAAATGAAAAGGTAGACTGTTGGAATTTTTGTTACTAAAACTTTAAATTTATTAAGATTTAATAATTTTAGATATAATTATATAAATATGATATATTAAAATTAATATAAATATAATATAAATATATATTTAAAAATTTTATAATAAAAATTATTAATATATTAAAATTAATAAAAATATAAAATATTTTAAATATAATTATAATATGATAAAATATATAAATATAATATAAAAACACGGCTCGTCTGGTCTATTTGCTGTGTGGTTTTCATGTATTTACATCTCCAATATTTTGTGTCTAAAACATTTTCTTACCATTTCACTTAATAATAATTCTGCTCTATTTAATGTGAGTACTTGACTGCCTAACGAAATTAACTAGTAATAAGTTTAAAAGTATGCGTGATGGCCACTAAAGGGCTTAGGAAGCAGATTACTCACGTGATCCATTATTATACCCAAGGGATATTTAGAATGAGATTAATTTTGATAAAATTAAAAATTATAATAGTAATAAAATTAATTATTATAGTTATAAAATTAAATATTATAATAATAAGATTAAAATTAATGATGAGATATATATTTAGATTTAATCATAATAATAGTAGTAAGATGAGAATAAAAAATAACTATTAAGAAAATTTGATTAAAATATGTGTATATATATATATTAAATAATTAAAAATTATTAAAATTATATTTATATTAAATAATAAAATATAAATAAAATTATATTTATGTTGAATAATAATTAAAATTTATTAAAATTTTTATTTATTTAAATAATAATTGAAATTATATTTATATTAAATAATAAAATTATACACTAAATTATATTAATATTAAATAAGAGTAATTAAAAATTATATTTATTTTAAAATAAAAAGTGAAAGTGATAAAAGGGGGATTACTCAGTTCACTAAGATTCAGTTTGCTCACTGAACTCTAAAGGCTTTAGTCAAAAGTGAAGCCTCGGTGAGATGAAAACTCTCACTGGGAGCACATCCAAGTGTATACCGACAAGAATGCCGATCAGTACGGTGAAAATCCCCTCACTTTTTGCTCAGGCGCGATGCAATCAAATGGGAATGTTTTCCAACTTGTACATGTATGAGAAATGTGGCTGTTTAAAATATTATATGCACCCAAACATTTGATTTGATTTGAATTTATTTGATACATGATTTTTTTTTAACTTTAAAAAGCTTAATTCACAGTTGAATAAAATTTTGTAAGTTAATTTATATAATTTTTTTAAAAAATATTAATATATTTAAGATATAAATTTTAATATTTATTATTTTTGTTTTGATTTCTACATTACGAATTAATTTCTAAAGAAAAAACCCACCGTTAAAGATGGATTTGAAGTGGTGGCCGTTTGAGCTTGATGCCAAGTGATTATTGCCCCGTGATCGACTTTTTCGTTTATCCTTTTATGAAGTGTTGAGAATACAATGAAGGCCATGCAAGGATGATTAAGGCTCTTGAGTTGTAACTTGTGGGTCCTAGTGCTTGATTTTAGTTTTCTTTCTTCTGTTTCCTTGTCATCTCTTAAATTAAGAGGCATGTGCAATGCAAGCATTGTTGTCCATGCACCCTACACCTTGCCAAAGCTTTAATTTAATGATTGCAAATATTATGATTGTGTCCAAATATAGAGTCCCCACAATCCAAAAGCATCAAATAAGTTTACCTAATATCATATCATGTCCAAAAAATATATCTTATCTAAAACCCATCCCTTTGGACTTGTTTTTAGTCATTATGCAAAGGAAGATGGCTATCAAGAACATTTTGATTGATGTTAGTTGTACTACCGTGCTAAGTATATAATTCATACCATTAATTATTACTAGAGAAATAGCAATTAAGGTGATAATAAATATGAAAGTTGAGGTCAATAAAGTAGGGATCATCAAAATATCAAACCATTTAATGTAAAGATAATTTTCAATATTGATTATTCAATTACAGAAGCAATTTCATAGGCTTTCGCTTTTACGTCTTTCTAAAATTGCAATCATTTCAGTTTTATACCCAGTTAAAAGAAAATGTATGTTTTCGAAAATACTATTGGAAATATTTAATTTGATTTTATATTTTTCATTTTTTATTCTTTAACGATTCGTAGGGACGAATCCAGGGGAGGTGCAATCCTGAGAGTTACTTCCACTGAGATCCTATTCCTACTGAAATTAACAAAACATATATATGTATATATATATATATATATTATATTTTTATAAATAAATATTTGAAAGGATAAAAGTATGATTGCAATAAAAAGAGATTTAGTTTATAAAAATAACATAACATAATATATAAATATAAATAAAACCGAAAATAAAAATTTCATTTACTCCCCTTAATTTGAAAAACACTTATTACCTTACTAAGGTTTGACGAAATATACACTAACCCCTAAGGTATTTTATATAAGTTAATTTTAAATGAAAAAAATAAATATACCCTATTGTCCTTTATTAATTACTAATATTTTTTTTTCATTCTTTTTTTTACTCAAATTTTTTAATTATAAAATTACCTCACTGTCAAGTTAAATTATAATTAAATTATACTTTAATTCAAGTATACATGATAAATATTTTAAACTTATGTCAATATGGATAAGTTCAACAGGTTGAATACTCATTAGTGCATTAACAAGCACTAGGATTCGAGTTTAACTAAAAATCCCACTTGATGAGCGATATGAGTTTCACTAAAAATCTCACTTGATAAGGGATCTGTTAGTATCATTGTTCACCTTCTTAGGGCCTGTGGCATGCTTTAATTCTAAATTTGGGTAGCCTCTCCTAATCTAATCTTTTTTTTTTATGAAAAAAATTTGAAACTTACCTTTAATTTAATTATATATTAATTGTGCTATTAATATATTATATTATTTTTATTAATAATAAAGAAATTGGTTAAAAATGAAAAATAAAAAAATAAAAAAAATCAAAATTTTAATATTTAAAGTAAAATTTGAATAACTATTAATTTGATTTCCAGAATATCACATAGTTATTTTTTCTAGAGATAAAATGTGTTTTTATTCTTCTTTCTTCCTTTTTTTTTCATTTTTTCTTCAGCCAATTTCATTATCACTAAACTTTCAAATAACGCTAATTAATTTAATTAAAATATTTTAATTAATTTTGTCCAAAGTTAATATATTGATTGAATTAAAGATAATTTTAAAATATTTAACACCACTAAACTTTCAAATAACGCTAATTAATTTAATTAAAATATTTTAATTAATTTTGTCCAAAGTTAATATATTGATTGAATTAAAGATAATTTTAAAATATTTAACATGCACTTGAATTAGAATAATTTAGTAAGAATTTAATTTAATTTTAATTAAAGATAATTTTAAGATTAATTAAATACTCATTATATTTGTAGTTAAAAATTTTTAGTGAGAAAGAATAAAAACAAAAAAATAAAAATATTAATAATTAAAAAAGATCGTATTTGTCTTTTCATTTAAAATTAACCTATATATAATATCTTAGGGGATTATTATATATTTTGCAAAACCTTAAGAGGATAAATGGATATTTTTCAAACAAAAGGGATAAGTGAATTTTCTATCAAACTTTAGGTATAAATGTCTTTTACCTTAAATAAAATAAGGAATGGTAATCAATTTGTTTATTAAGGGGCTGCCATAGTTTTAAAAACCGATAAAATAGTAAAAGTTAAATAGTTATGGTATATGCCAACAAATTGTCGATCTTCCTTCTCACTCTTTCTTTCCTTTCTGGTCCTATACAAATTACCAAATAAGACCATTATTCTCTTTTAAAAAAACGAATAGAGAAAAAATAACAAGAGAAAAGAAGGCCAAAGAAACAAATTAAAGAGTTTCTGCACTTTCTCTTTCAAGATCTCAAGATATTCATGTGAGAAATTGCCTTTTTTTTTCATTTTTATAATTTATATATGTAATAGAGCATTTATTTATTATTTAATTTTTTTTTTATAAAAAAATTGGTTTATAATTTATATTTATATTACAAATGGATTTAGATGGAACATGTCTCTCTTATGGGAGGAGTGAGTAGTATTGCCTAGGATGATGGTTATTCCTTAAGATTTACTATAATGATTTTGAAGTTTGATTAGTGCCCGAATTTTTTATTTGATTACCAGAAATAGAGAAAGATTTAAAGGAGTTACGGGCTAAGTTATCATTTTCAATTGAAGAAAAAGAAGTAATAGATAGAAAAAGGGGGTCCTAGATAGGGCAAAAGTGAGAACGTGGCTAACGGGGAAGTTGCTGACTAGAAAAGACCATTAACAAGGAAGCAATGATAGCAACCTTCAAAATAGTCTGGAGGTTGACAAAAGTAATGGATATTATGATCCTAGAGGTAAATCGGTTCCTGTTTCACGAGGTATTAGCAACCATTTCTTATTGTTATTCCCCTCCTAAATGGTAGGTTCTTACGTAAGAATAAGGTGCTTGATGGATGTGCAAGAAGTTTTGAAAAACATATGCTCATCCCAAAGGAGTATGATGCAAGCCTAAAACCTAGGGACTATATATTTCAATCTACTTTATTTTAGATTAGAGTGTAAATCTGCCGTGAGATTGGTTGAACAAGAACTTGGTAGTATGACTAGGCAATGAGCTTAAAAAATTGGTGGGGTTGGACATGGATAGTAATAATGGGTGATGGGTCATTTCTTAGCATGATAATAGAGATGAACATCACTAAACCACTCAGGAGAGGTGTTGTATTGAAAAAAGTTCTAAAGGGAAAAAGAAATGGGGAAGAATAAAATACGAAAGGTTACCAAATTTTTGTTATGAATATGGCATGCTTGATCATATTGATACAGAGTATGAGTTCAAGACATCAACAGTAAATATTCAAAACCAAATGCAATAATTTGGAGAATGGATAAGGGCGTCACCTCTTAAGCAAACAAAAAGAATGAAATAGAATAGAGAAGGCAGTAGATATTTTGCCGTCATACATATGGATAGACAATCAAATCGGCCAAATAGAGGCATGGTAGGGACAATGACCAAAGGAGCGGTGGCAGAGACATAACTAGCAGAAGGAAGTAATTTGGAAATAATGGAATATAGGCAAACTTATATGGGAGAAAATGGAGTTATGGACGAGATATTTAGGACAAACAAAAAGTCAAAGGGAGACTAATTTGGAAGTGGTTGATATGGATGGTAAGAATAAAGGATCTCATAGGATGGGGCAAGATACAAGATCAGGTTAGCATGAAAAGTCAAAGGTGAATAATGGCAATTTGGTGGACAATTATTTTGTTAACCTAAGTAATAAAGTTGGATGGGGTAATGACGAAGGTAAAAAGCAAATGAAATGCAAAAAGTTAGAGTAGTAATTAGGGATCAATATTAGCACTTAAATTAATGTTAAGGGTAAAAGGAAAAAAATAATAAAGATGAGCTGTATGATGATTGCATGGTTATGGAATAGACTAATAAAAAATCAAAATCAACTAGGGGAAATAGTGGCAATAAAGATTTATTATAAGCAAAGTCTGGGTCTCAAGTCCTTCAGCCATCATGAAAATATTAAGTTGAAACTGTCGTAAGCTTGGGAACTCAGGGATATTTTGAACTTTAAATAAGCTCTTTCAAGAAAAAAATCTAAATTCGATGTTCTTTTGTGAAACAAAATTAATGACACATGAGTTTAAGATGATTAGGAGAAAAAACAAAAGGGAGGACTACGTTAGAAAAAGAGGACTAGCTGTAATGTTGAAAGAATGTATGAATCTTAAACTACTGAGTTTTCAAAGAATCATGTAGATATGGAGGTTTAGGAGAATGAACAAGCTAGTTATAGAATAATAGGTTTTTATGGTAAACCTGATGCCAATAAAATGACCAAATTTTAGGATTTAATTTGAATGCTGAGTACTAAATCATTTTTGGTTGGATTCGCATAGGTTACTTTAATGAGATTATGAATAGGAAAAAAAGGACTGAAGTTGTTTAAGAGTGACAGGATAGATGGAAGTGTTTAACGTAGCAACTGAAGCTTGTAATTTGCAAGACCTGAGGTATAGAGGAACTTGGTATACATGATCTAACAACAGGAAGGCTTGGGGATTAATTCATGAATGATTGGATTGGGGCTTGGCAATGAAAGAATGGTGTGATCTATTTCCTTACGGCCTCATCGAACATATAGCGTGTTTAGGATTAGATCATTGTCCAATAATACTAGATACTATGGGTAGTAAGACGGCTAGTAATGTGATGAAAAAAAGAAAAAGACATCACTTTGAGGAACAATAGACTAAGGTGGCCAAATGTGAAGGAATCATTGCATGAACATGGGAAGACTCTAAAGGTAAGATGGCTAGAAATAGATTGGCAATGGCAAGGAAGACTAGCCAAAAGTTGATCGATTCAGGCCAGAGACTTAAAATTTTAAATACAGGAGAAGCATGATCAACTAAGAGATGTACAAAGTAAGCATCATAAAGACAACATCCTAAGACAGGAAAAGAAAATGAATCGAGAGATTGATGGCTTGTACGAAAAGGAATAATTACATTGGAAACAAAGATACCAAATGAAGAAGATACGAACATTGCTTTTTTCATGCTCATGCATCCCATAGAAGAAAGAAAAATGTAATTCTAAGAGTAGAAGATGAAAACAGGGTTTTGAAGGAGTCTAAAAAGGACATTAAAAATATAGCAATCAAATATTTTAAGGCATTTTTTGAATTAAATGCATCATGACATGCCTCCTCACACACCCACGCGTGGCGCCCTATGACTTAAAAACAAAAGAGAGAAGGGTTTATCTTTGGATCATCCCTTGATCGGGATTTGAATTAGGCATGATAAAGAGAAAGTCCAAGGGAGAACCGTCAAACGAATCGCTCGTCCAAATGATCTTGAATGACCATTATGAAATGGCCATGACTTAAAGTCGGCACCAACCATTTTGGGCTAGGTATGATCGGATACCTATTAAAACTGATGATTCCGAGTTACAAAACTCGCAACACTACTTTTATAGATTGCGTCTACCAAAATTTGTCTTTAAGAGTTTGGGAGTTGATTACACATGGAAAAGTATTAGCAGCCCCACAACACCTAAAATTAGTGCCATCTAGCCATAAATTATCAAAATCTTGGTTTTCCTTAGTTTTTCATACGATCATTATTTATGTGTAATCCCCTTATTATGTACGTGAATTTTTTTGTAAATATTAGATCTAGGTTTTTATGATAAAAGTTTGACTAATATCTCTTTATGCAACCTAAGAGGGAGGAGAAACATAGAGGATTTAGTAAAATAAGGTCTGGATTAATTTAGAAAAGGATACCCTACGTTGAGCATTGGAGACATACTGATGTAAAACATTACCTCGGGTTTAATGAAATTCAAGTTTTTAAAGACATTTATACTTGATATATCCCCAAGATTGGAGAACCAATATATTAAAAACATTAAATCCATGCTAATTTAATTAAGGTTAGTATAGATATAACTCGAGGTTGGTTTCAAAAATAGCATAGGCATTCATCAAGCAAGCATTGCAAAGAAGCATTTTAACAAGCACATGATAAACTAAAAATATCATCATCATCCTAACATCAAATACAAGAACAAGCATCATCAAAAGGCATTTTTACAAGCAAATCATAGTCAAAATGAAAACTAGCCTATATAACATCATGAAATGCTAGACGAATATTTATAAAGTATGAATCATGAGATAGAGTATCATAACATCAAACAGGGGTTGTTGAAAGCATCTAAAGGAAAAATGCAATTTTTAATCATCCAAGCAATATTAAACCACCATCAAAGCAACATGAAATCAAATAGCATCAAGAAAAATGCATGATTTCCTTAGATGGGTTATGGATATCATGAAATGGATCACTAAGATAACATGAAAATAAAATGAAAGTGTGAAGAAATAATAAAAAGGGAAATGAATGCACCAATAAAAGCTTGAATCCTTATGCTTTTTCCTTTTCTTCAACCTTCACGTGTTAGGCCACTTAGCCTTCAATTTTTTTTTATGGTGGCTGACGTGCAAAAGAATTGCTTAAGGCTATCAGGATGGCGTGAATATGCCATCCTTTTGGTGGCTGAACATGAATGGAATATAAATCTTTTTATTATTATCTGAATTTTTCTTTGGGAAGCTTACGTTGTGCATGAGCTGAAGCATTTTTTTTTGCTTATTTTGTTGCTTCCCATCTAGTGGTTGATTTTTTTTTTTGGTAAAAGCAACAAAGTTTTGCTTAAACAAGGTGATAGGATTACTTTTGTATATTGTCTCACCAAAATAATGAGTCATAGTGTATTAAAATGTGTTTTTAAATTTTAATTTCCCCAACTACTAATACTTGAGTACCAACTAACCACCAAAGCTACAAAATGTCCCTTAAAAATCACTTTTTGCAATGAAATACCCCACTATCAAGCTAATCAAGTCTTTAAAAAAAATCATTAACCTAACTCAATAGGTCGAAAATTAATACAAATAACGGACATATTGAATCAAAATAATTTTGATGAGACCCATCAAGAATTTTAAAATATTTGGAAAGATGACCTAGTGCAATTAAATAAAATAGGTCCACATAAAATAATGGAATATGCAAGTGGGCCTTATTTTATTTAATATATATTTCTTAAGGCTTAGTCTTAAATTAAATAATTTGTTGCCCAATATAATTAAATATGCACATGAGTTCTATTTTATCTAATGTATAGTTCTTATGATGCTTGGTCTTAAATTAAATAATTTATGACCCAATACATTTAAATAAAATAGGCCAAAATAAAATAATTGAATATGCATGTGAGCTTTATATTATCCAATATATATTTTTTTCTGATGCATGATCTTAAATTAAATAATTTATGATCCAATATAATTAAATAAAATAGGCCCAAATAAAATAATTAAATATACACGTGGGTCCTATTTCATTTAATATATATTTCTTATATGGCTTGGTATTTAAATTAAATAATTTATGACCTAATATAATTAAATAAAATAAGCCTAAATAAAATAATTAAATATGCACATGAGCCTTATTTTATTTAATATATATTTCTTAAGGCTTGTTCTTAAATTAAATAATTTACAACCTTACTTTAGCTAGGAATGATGTGGATTATACATGAGCTTGTACGAATGACCTTAATGGTGCTTTGGATGATGGCTTATGATGCTTCAAATTTAGCCCGGATGAAATAGGGTGTCTAAAGCTACCTCTATTTGGCTATTGTTGAGCATCGAGAATAGGCAATGATAACAAAAACACTATTTTGTTTGGGGTATAACATTGCCCCTAAGTGCCTACTAAAAAAATGGAGATCTAGTTACTATTATGCTAGAATAGGCAAAGTATGTTAGCAGCAGTCTTGATTGATAAAAAATTTTCAATGAGTTTTGTAGGGTTTA
The DNA here is from genome assembly GCA_038381775.1 of Adansonia rubrostipa. Lineage (NCBI taxonomy): Eukaryota > Viridiplantae > Streptophyta > Magnoliopsida > Malvales > Malvaceae > Adansonia > Adansonia rubrostipa. The sequence continues at coordinate 9,610 of JBBYHM010363578.1, read as the reverse complement.
ACCTCTTTATTAGGTTTGTAATTTCCTAGGTTTGACCACCCACACAGGTGCCAACTAGTGTAGGCTTTGACTCGATTGGCGTCCAGCTCTTCATAGACTAAAGTAGGTATGTTTCAGCTCTTTGTGGTCTGACTCAATAAGTTTCCAAATCTTTAAGGACTAAAAGAAAAAAGGTGTCTTACTCTTTGAAGACTGAGAAGGGAAAAAATGTGTTCGCCCTTTGAAGACTAAAAGGAAAAATGTGTCCTATTATTTGAGGAGTAAGAAAAAAATGGTGTCTAACTTTTTATAGAATAAAAAGAAAAAAAGGCATCCTACTCTTTGAGGACTAAAAAGAAAAAAAAAAAAGGTGTTGTATTTTTTGAGGACTACAAGGAAAAAGGTGTCTAACTTTTTGAGGACTAAAAGAAAAAGGTGTCTTACTCTTTGAGAACTAAAAGGAAAAAAGATGTCTTACTTTTTGAGGACTAAAAGTTAAAAAAGGTGTCCCACTTTTTGAAGACTAAACAAAAAAAGGTGTCTTGCTCTTTAAGGACTAAAAAAGAAAAAAAAGTATCGATCTCTTTATGGACTAAAAGAAAAAGAAGCATCCAGCTCTTTTTAGACTAAAATATGTGACTTTAGGTGTTTTACCTAGAGCCTTTTGGGGTTTTTCAAAAATAGGAATACGTGCTTGAGGTCTTTTACAAGTTTTACTTTTGTGAGTAGGAGTTCGTACCTGAAAGATGTTAATTGATGCATGAATAATGCATGAAGATGTGAACGCATGTTTAAGCGATGCAAAGGTGATAATTTTAAAAACCTAATCTGACCAATGGCTTTGGAGTTTTGAATTACCTTTCATCTTTGAGTGTCACTAGGTTTCCTATGTTTTAAGGTTTACCAATGTTCATAAGACTTTCTTTAAATGGTTGAGGTTATTTTTTAAAGTTGAGGTGACCCGTGATGCGTAAAAAGGTTCTTGAGTTTGATCAGTTCGTATTAGTAGATTGATGTCTTGGCAAACTGGTTTTTAGCATGCCTTGAATAATGCACCTGATGGTCTAGATTGACTGATAGAAATGTGGTTTTAAGGTAAAGGTCAAGAATCATTGATTTGGTTTTAACTTTTAGCAAAGAGAAATTTTTGATCATATTTTCAAGAGAAGAATGGTGATGTATGCTATGATGTGATGCCATAGCATAGATGCAATATTATGCGGTGTTATGGGCAAATTGGTAATGATGCCTATGTTTTAGTTGAAACTTCATGCATGTGAAGTAACATGGTGTGGATGTTCATGAGTACAAAGGTGCGAGAATGCAAATGCCCATGAATGTGAACATCTACAATCATGGATACCCTTGATTGCTACTGGATATGAATGGGAATATGCATGAATATTTATGCTCATGTCTGAAAATGTACATGAGTGTTGATGCTTGAAAGTGAATGCATATAAGTGCGAATGCATAGTATAAGAATACACATGAACATGTTTGTAGGCTAGAATGTATATGAGTACTAATGCCTATGAATGAGAATGTACATGGATGCAGTGGTAGATAAGTAAGAATGCACATGAGTACACACGCTCAGGAATATAAATGGATATGAAGAAGGATGCACATAAGTGCAAATGGATGAAACTAAATACATATAAATGCAAATGCAAAGAATAGGAGTGCACATATGTGCGCTTGCAGGCAAGTGAGAATGCACGTGAGTACAGATGCTCGCGAATGAAAATACATGTGAGTAATGATGCTCATGAGCATGGGTACACGTGAGTACAAAGGTTTGTTGGTGTGGATGTACATGGCTAAAAATGAATGCTTGTGATCATGGATCAACATAAATGAAAATGCATGTAATTGTAGATGAATAAAGGTGTGGATACCTGTGAATGCAGACACTAAGACTAGCCATCATGTATATGTTATAGTTAATGAGGATGCAACTATGCTTGAAGTGAAGTGTATCTTGATGAATAATGCTCAAATGCTTAAGTGAAGGATGCATGTGAGTGATGACTAGGTAATTGACATCATTTGCGTCCATAAAGGGTGTAGAGGTAGGGACTATGGATGGTTCTCTCTTTTTTCTTTTAAATCTCGCCTAACCTTTTTTAAGGGTTTCTCTCTTCAAATTTAGAGGCATTCTAATTTCAGCTTTACCTGATGATTAGAAAAGCTTTTTGTCTATCTTTGTTTAGAATGTTCATTTGATGAAAACTCTTTTGTTTAGAATGTTCATTTGATGAAAACTCTTAAATTGACATGATGTTCAAGTTTTTCGAAGACTCATGATCTATGGTTAGAAGATGGCAATTTGGCTTTTTAGTTAGATTAAAAGGACCTAAGAAGGTTTTGATTTGTTCAAAAAATTTTGAGGGTTGCCAAAATGGATTCCTTGTTCTTCTAGGCTTATGAATAGACCAGTCCTTATAAAACATGAATTCACTGGAAACCAAACAAATTTTGGATTCTTTTAAGCCTCCTATAATTAATGCTTTAACCAATACTGGGATTGGCTATGATAAGTTTAGGGTTGTAAGGTTAAAGAAAGATGAGGATTTAGTTTAAAGAGTTGGTCCATCTAAGGATGCTGGTTTAAGTTGTTAAGGGATTTTTGGGTGTTCTTAGATTTCTTTGGAATGATAGTTTCCTTTTCAACATCTTGATAATCAAATGCGTGGCATCAAAAAATTTTTATTTTGGTCTAGACTGCTCATTTTTGAGTTTTCACCCAAGAGCTTTAATCTTTCCATTATTGATTTTTTGGTTGATTGCATCATCATGCTTCTTAAGAATGCACAAAATTTGTCAAAAGAATAGTTTTCTGAAGAATGTTAACATCAGTTTCACATGGCCATGCTTGATTGAAATAGATTTTAAAGGACTGTAATGTAGGCCAGGGTTCATGGTCTTGAAAGAAAAGGTATAAAGGCCTAAATTTAGTGTATAAGGGTGATTGGATCAAGAATCATTTCTCTTTATAAGGGCATCCATCCCTTTTGTTTTTAGGGTGTCTTTCTTTCTTGATATTTTGTTTGCTCTTTTTTTTTTTTAATTTTGCTTTTGCTTGTGATTTTTTATTTTTGTTTTTTTTTTTGTTTTTTCATTTTTTTGCTTTTTTTCTTATTTTTTTTGCTTTTTTGGAGGGAATCTTGGATTTTGGAAACTTGGCATATCCGTACTTGCCACTTAATGTCAGGCAGTTTCATAATTGTAGGTGGAATATCTACCCTCATGTCATTTAGAAAGGTTTTCTCTTTATCCTTGATGTGGAGGGTGATCCTTGATCAAGGTTTCAATAGAATGAATTTGTTAGGCTCAAAAGGGAAACCATTGAGAGAAATTTTCTAACTTGTGAAAGTATGATGAAAGATGGTTATTTTTCATCTAAAAAATAACTATGTGAACTGAAGAATCATTCCTAGAAAAAGTTCCTTTAAAGATATTTTAAACTTAACACATGCTTTAATTCTCTTTTTCGCTCTATATGCTTGGGCATGCCCTATTTTGGTTTGTCATTGATGAGGAATTATGTAATACTGAGGTGTAAGTGGAAGCGAATATTTTGTGTTTGATGCTCGAGGTTTTGCATTGACAAGGGATTTGATTCTGGGATATTGAAGTGATAGGGAAGAACTAGAGGTAGTGATCGTGGTAGGCCATAAAACATGCCTCGAGAAAGGCATTTGGTAAATGGTCTAGAGGTTCAAAATAAAAAAGGAAAATTAGGGATAAAGGGTCGTGGCAGGACCTAAAACATGCCTCGAGAATGGATTTTAATGCATAGTTTAAAGGTATCAAAAAGAAAAAAGGGATAAAGGGTCATGTAAAACCCAAAACATGCCTTAAGAAAAGCTTTCAGAGAACTAGTTTTGAGGTGTTGGAATGAAAGGGAAGAGATATGGTCAAGGTATCAAAAAGGAGAACTAGGGATAAAGAGTCATGCAAAACCCAAAACATGACTTGGGAAAAGCTTTTAGAGAACTAGTTTTGAGGTGTTGGAATGGAAGAGAAGAGATATGGTCCAAAGGTTTTGGCAGGGACATAAGGTAGTTTGGTATTATTGCCTCAAAAAAGCTTTCGGGGTATGGTTTAATAGCTTAGGTTTTGGTTTGTTAAGAAGAATATGGACTTTGCTGGCACAATCCCTACACACATCAAATTATCATCGATAGGATTCTTTAAGGAATATCAACTTTGTTTGATTTCCAAAGAAATATAAAACTTTTGAGGGGTTGGTCCTTATTGTTCCTAGCCTAAGTCGGGCCTTTTTCTGTTTGATGATTCTGGTATAGACATGTGGGTATGGTTCATGGTACTAAAAACTAATTTCCCGAAGTTTTAGATTTTTTAATTAACCATTTTTATGCATGGAAAAGCTTGAAAATGAGATAAAAAATGCAAGCAACCAAAAGTATTCTTGAGGCTTTAAATACCATGCTTTCATTAAATATATAATTCAAAAAATTTAACATGTTAATCTCATGAATATTATAATTCAAAGACAAAAGCTTTTTATATGAAGCATGCAAGATTGTAATGCCCATAGTGCCCTAGGATCACACATTCTGTTTCACTCTCTCAATCAATCAAGATCTAGCTCCCATGCTTTGATCAATTGCTACACTTTTCTTTTCAAAGCCCCATATTCTTTCATGGAATGTCTCACATACCTAATATGGTAACCATGAGCACTGGTGTGTCATGGCCCTTTAGATTCGGTAGCTCTATAAGCTCAGAGTAAATAGGTGAAATCAACTGATCCTGAATGAGTTTGGGAAGTAACTCTATGTAAGATATGAGATTAGATTTTTAGAAGTCATATCTCCGCTGCCTTGTCTTTTCTAATTATTCCTTAGTCCCTTTTGTTGTTGACAAACTCGATTGAAGTCATGGCTGATGAGCTATGCATTAGGAAGAATGCTTATAGGTAAAGGTTTGAGTAAGGATTTGATGTGATAGTACCCCAATTTGGGTGAACCATTTAGCTTGCAATGTATAGATGGTAGGGATTAGGTTTAGGGCATAAGTGTGAGCCAACTTGCGACTGCCTATCGTTGCTAACCACATCCATTTTTCTCTTTTTGTTCATAGACTTTTTTAATACTAATGCAAATAAATGGTTGGAAGTTGACAAGAGGGCATCTTTAGTTAACGAATAGGTTAACGGTAGTGGCGTGGGGCTGTGATGGTAGACATTAAATATTGTTTGGAGTGTGGAATCAGAAAGCTCTACATGGGTCACCTCATGTTTGACAAATTGTGCCTCTGTCTTTGACATGGGCAAAGGTGATGGTGACTTATAGGGGTTATGTGTCTTCAGTTTATCAAGGTTTGAGATCATCCTTATCAGTTCTAAGAGTTGCCGCTTCATTTCCTACATATCTTAACTAACCCTTTTAATAATTTTTTCCAAGGTGCTAACATACATTTTTAATAGATTTGCCGTGCTTTGACTCGTTTGGCCAATTATGGATGATGATGCCCCTTTAGTGGAATTCGTTTTGATCTTAAAAAAATCGATAATTATTCCTATTACGTTTCTGTTCTTAAACATCATGCCCCCAATTTCTTTTAGATGCTTTCCAAAGCATTGACGCTTGTTTCTAACTAATCCCTCATATTATACCCCAATAGATTACCGAGAAATAATGACTAAGGATATAAGATATGACATGGCAAGGATGTTTGTCTACATATGTGAGACCTAAAATGGTATGAATGTTATGGAAGGATGTATGAATAGGCACATGTAATTAAGGGCAATGAAGATGCTAATGTAAAGTATGAGAAAATGACATGAACATGAGAAAGTTGTTACATGAATCTATCTTTTAGTTTGCAAAGAGTATAAGAAATGATCATGGAACACATGAAATACACCATTTCATGTCCCTAGTACACCAGCCATGGTAATGCGGCACTTGATGGGAAAGAGGTCTATATGAATGGATGAATTATGCCCAGAGCTTAGGCATTATGGTGTTCATTCACCATTGCCCTAAATCGATTGTCTTTACATATTTGATGCAAGAAATGATGCATGTAAAATGAACATGAAAGACAATAAAGCAGTGAAAGATGAAGGAATACTTAGTAAAAATAGAAGAAGAAAACAAAAATAAATCATGGAAATTGCCCTCATAATAGGCGTCACGATGCCTTAAGGTGAACACAGAAGGCCACGAGTAATGTCGCTCACCCGCCAAATCTAAATTGGTACATATAGTATAAAAGTGTGTCCAAATTGAAAATACCCCTGCGATGACTGATCAGGGTGGAAATTAACACTTAAGAGAGTGACAGTCCCCTCATCACTGTCTAGTAATAAGCTAAAGTCAAGCCATAGGTCAGATAGCATGCGGCCTATTAAGATTATCAGTGATATAGGCAATGATGTTTGCTTATCATCATTTAGTATTAGGCAGGCATTAGGCCATTGATCGAATAGCGTTACGACTTACTCAAGCGAATTTTGTTCTTTAGGAGGCGATATTGGGCCTCAAAGAGGATCCTAAGTGACAACATTTGAATGCTTGTGAAAGGAAAAAAAGCATTAGCCGTCAGTCTAACAATGTAATGACCTATTCGGACGAGTTTTGTTCTTTAGGAGATGATATAGAGCCTTGAAAGGGATGCTAAATGACAACATTCGAATGTTATTTCTTATGAAAGGACATGAAAGCGTTAGCCATCGATCGAACAGCATAGCAGCATGCCTCAATAGTATTAACACAATGGATAACATGATCCGAGGTAGGAGAGAAGGCATTAGTGACGATGTTCGTTCATTATCACCTATGCAACAAAGAAATGATAAAGGAAAGTAATAGGTTAGAAGTGTTTCCCCAAGTGGCTTATTCTCGAAGTCAACCTAGTGGTACTTTGATATGGCTTAACATAGTTTAGCTCTTATGGCTAACTATATAGGGTTAAGTTAACTTTAGAAGGTTCCTAAATCACTCCTTCATCCTGTAGGGATAGTCGAGGCACCTCAATTTTAGGCCCATTGCAGGCTTGATGGAACGGGTTCAATTAGGGTAGATGTATTTTGCTATGCCATATAGATGAAAAGGATACGACAAGAGAATAAATACTTCACACCCCGAAAGATATTATTAGCCCATGGGTAAAAAAAAAGATATCACGGAGGACAATTAGCTAATTTTCACCTAATAAAAGTGTTATTCTCTCTCTAAGACAAGAATGGCCGAAAGTGTAATGCGAATATATTCTTCTTTTCCCTTATTTTTTCTTTTGGATGGCAGAAAAGAACCCTAACAATTATGAAAAGCACAAAAACATAGATAGTAATAACAAATAAATATCATGTACAATGTAGATGAAGAAAAGGGATTACAAATAAATAAGAATCATGATAAAATTTGGCTAGTTATAGGGTTGACTCTCTAAATAAAGTCTTCAATAGAGTCACCAAGCTATTGCGACATGCTTTCCCGCACACATACGTGGTGATGCTATGAATACAAAAATGAAAGAGAAGTGGGGCTTGCCTTTGGATCATCCCTTGATCGGGATTTGAATTAGGTGTGGTAAAAAGAACGTTGAAAGGAGGATCGTCAATGAATCACTCTTCCAAACGATCTTAAACAGCCATTACAAAATGGCTATGACTTAAATTCACCACCGACCATTTTGTGTTAGGCATGATCAAATACATATTAAAACGTACGATTTTGAGTTACAAAACTTGCAACATTGATTTTATGGGCTACATATACCAGTTTGTCTTTAAGGGTTTGGGAGTTGGTTACGCATGGGAAAAGATTAGCACCCCTATGACGCCTAAAATTGGTACCATCTAGCTAGAAATTATCAAAGTTTTGATTTTCCTTGATTTTTCTTGCTATCATTATCTATGTGTAATCCCCTAATTATGAATGCAATTTTTTTTGTAAATATTGGATTCGGGCTTTTATAATAAAAGTTTGATTAATATATCTCTATGCAACTCAGTAGGGATAAGAAACATAGAGCATTTAGTAAACGAGGTTTGAATTGATTTGGAAAATGATACTCTATGTTGAGCATTGAAGGGATATTGATGTAAAACATTGCCTTGAGTTCAATGAAATTTGATTTTTTGAAGACATGAATGCAAATCAACATCAAAAAGAGAAACAAGTTAGTAAGGCATAAAGGAACATAATAAAAATTACATCAAAAAAGAATAAATGGAAACAAAAAGAAGGGATAGTCGGGTTGTATCTCATAATTAACTTTGGTTATTGAGGATAACCAAATTGATAATTTTGAAACGTATTTGAACTCGATAGCCGTCTTAGGCGTAAAAAGGTTAATTAAAGGTTCGAGGAAACTCAAAAGAAAGAAAACTTTAATTTTTGATATATTTTGAAAAAGATGGGTTAGAGTATCCCCTTAGAGAAAATAGGATTGGAAAATCACTATGGAAAGACAAAATTGAAAAATTACTTTAGAAAAGTGGGTTTAAAGCCTTAAAAAAAGTGTCTTAGAGTAATCCTTTGGAAAAAAAATAGGTTTAGTGATTTTGAAAATTGAAATTTTTGAGATTTTTGAAGAAAATAAATTTTAAAATGAAAAATTTTTAAATTGGGAATGAATATTAATTTTGGAAACAATTTTGAGTTTTGATTTAAGCCTAATGGGACCTGTGTCCTGAGTCATGACTCCGTGGAGATAATTATTGAATATATTTTGAGTAATTCGAATGACTAAAAATGTTGGCCTTGGAAAATCCAAGCAATTTTCCCAAGTTTAGTAAGTACAAGGGATAACATTGCGCTTTCCACCCTAAGTTTATTTTGGGTTGATTTGATGGTTTCTAGTGATAAATAAGATACCTTGGAAATGTAGCTTGATAAAAATTAATGTAAAAATATTCCAAAAATCCTATAAAATTGATTTCTAGGTAGAATTAATTTTTGAAACCAAGTCTGAGTTACTACTGACAACAAGCATTGGGAAAAAAAGGCAATGAATTTCAAAAAATTGTACCAGACTCATTTGGAGTTGTTAAATTGTAAACAATACCTTTTCGAAAAGGAAATTTTATAAACGTTTCAAGAAAAATGTTTAAAAAATCCAAAAAAATATTTGAAAGATTAAATTAGTCAAACAAAATAAGAATCGCTGATTCTAGGGGTTCCAGGTAGTGATGGCTTGAAAAATAATAACTCTAATATCTAGAATGATCCTGAGGCAAACAAGATATCCTTGTAAAGGTAATTCAAAGCCCTCTTAGGGAAAAATGCTAGAAAATTCCAAAAGAAAAATCTTTTGGAGTCCAAAAGTAATTTTTTAATTTTAGGTAACTGCATTACTAGAACGGAAATAGAGGTTTCTTCGGGTTTAGGTTTTTATGTTCACGTGGTAATGCATCAAACATGTGAATGTCCAATAACTGAGATCTATGGTAGTGGAATAACGGACAAATCTAGGTCCCAATCCCATAGAGTTGGTTGCTAAACCGTCTGCTATCCATGCCAAAAGTCATGGTAGGCTTGAAATGAAGCTTAAAATAAACATTTGTAAATATTTTTAATTTTTGATTAAAAACGAAATTTATTTAGCCTAATTAGGCCATGATTCCAAACATTTATACTTGATATAT
>JBBYHM010363528.1:1877-19911 GCA_038381775.1 Adansonia rubrostipa | reverse complement strand
ATCTTTGAATCGGTTGGCTCAGGTTGTTCTTTTGGTATTTTTGCTTGTATGACATTGCCTTTGTTTAAGAAAAAAAATCATGTTATGGCAAAAAACAAATAATCAAAGAATTAATTAATTTGATGGAATATACACACCTTTTGGTCGATCAGAATGAAATCAATGCTCAAGATGTCATTGTTGTCTGATTTGTATTTGATGCTACGCCATTTGCGTGCCACTCGTACGCTAATGTTCAAGCCTTGTTTTCCTATTTGTAATTCGGAAAGGTCTTGAAAAGTCATTGTTGTTCCTGATAACAAATGTTTAAATCATCATAAATGCTTTGGATGGAATATTTATTGATGTTTGAAAAAAAAATAACGTATGTACAAATTCATTCTTTCAATAAAAATTCTTAGTGTTAAGATAGGCATTAGAATAATCAAATTAATGGCTATAAAATTATTGAATGGTGATGCTGAATGCATGTTCTGTGATGTAATTTAAGTTTGCAATGTAATTAATAAAGTAAAATTGAAGTAAAATATATATATATATTTATGCAGATAAATTTGTATAGTAAGTTTATGTAGTAATTAGTAAATAATCTACGGCAGTTACTCAAATATTTCTCTATAAACTATATTTTTATGGTGTCAGTGTGTCTGTTTTGTGCATTATCAATAAAAATTTTAAGATTTTTTCTATTTGTTGCTCTGGAAACAGCAACATATAATTGTCCATGAGTAAAAACTGGTTTTGGTAAATAAATTCCTATGCTTTGCAAAGTTTGACCTTGACTCTTGTTTATTGTCATAACATAACATAATCTAAGTGGGAATTATTTCCTACAAAATACAAAAGGTAATTTCTTATCTTTAACTATCATTTTTATTCTAGGAATATACACTTTTTCTCCTACATTATTACCGCTTATTATTTCAGACTCAACAATGCAATGAGCTAATTGAGTCACTATAAGTCTTATTCCGTTACACAAACCCATGGATTGATTAATGTTCCTAAGTAACATTATCATGCAACCAAGTTTTAATTCTAATCTATGAGGTGGTACGCCACAAAAAGTTAAAGAATTCAAAAATTCTGTAGGATACAACAAATCTTAATCGACAGCTACAGATGATATCTTTGATATTGTGTTACAGCTAAGATAAATTTTTGCCATCGTTGGCAGAATAGATAACATGTAGTCATTGATAACTTGAACTATTTTATTGTATGGTGTAACTATAGCTCTTTCTTGCAAGTATGTTCTTTGTTTATAAATTTGTAAAAAAATTTGGGTATATTGCTTGACAAATTGGTGCTATTGGATCATTTCCTCCACGAAGTAATAAATCATCAGGAATTTATATGTCATTTGATTTAGTATCAGGATCAATAGGAAATGAACCTATCTTTCCATCACCAATACTAAGAATCCAATTGGCAAATTCATCAATGATAGATTTTTCACGTGGCTGCATCGAGTTACTGAATAATCTCATATTTGCTATTAATTTCAAAACTTGGCAATTGTTCCAGAGAAGTGATTTGCATATTGATGCATTCACTATATCATCTTTAGTTCCATATGGAATAACATGTAATATTTGTCGAAAATCACTGCCTAAGAGTAGAGTTTTTCCACCAAAAATTTTGTCTTTGTTTGTAGCATGATCTATGGACATAATATTACGTAAAGTTCTATCCAAAGCTTCAAGACAATTTCTATGAATCATGGGTGCTTTATCCTATACTATAAAAGCAGTAACTTGGAGCAATTTGGCTAATTGTGTTCCTTTCTTTACTTCACAGGTGGAGATGTCATTGATATCCAATGGAATTTTGAATCGTGAATGAGCGGTACTACCTCCAGGTAGTAAAAGAGAAGCAATTCCAGATGAGGCAACAGCTAAAACAATGTGATTGCAAGATCTAATTGTTGATATTATCGCTTTCCATAAAAATGTTTTTCCTGTATCACCATGTCCATAAACAAAGAAAAATTGTCCTTGATTTTCAAAAACTAATTTCAAGACCTTGTCGTAAATATTTTTTTATTCTGTATTAAGTTTTGCAGTTAGCAGCTCATTCTCTCTATGGTCTTCTGTATTATAATCAAGTTCTTCCATTAACAATCTATTAGCTGAAAAGACGTGAACGTTAGATGCTGGTTTTGAGATATTGAAGTTAGTGACTAACGTTGAAGCCATATTGAATAGTTGCTCCATAGCATCCAGAGTATAATCTTTTAGCTCTTGCTCTAGCATAATATAGTTTTGAAATTGATATATATTATGAATTCTGTACTCAATATCTTCTGACATTGGTTTCCAATGTTTCTCCCATAGATTCTGAGGATTTAAAACTTCACAAAAGATAACAATTGTTGTAAATTGCTGCCTAAGCTGATTTGGTGTTACCCAATGTGTTGCTTGCTGAAGCGCATCATCCCATTCTCCATTATTGTCCAATAAACCTAATGCATTACATGTTTTTGAAAAGTATAAAATAGAACTCCATCAACAGTCCTGATATCTTCAAAACTCTTTGCACCTCTAACAACATTCAATAGAATTCACAAAAAATACAGCTCTTCTGATGCAGGATGAACATAATTAATTCTTCCAATACATCTTCTTTGTTTTCTTTGTTTCCATTCATGCTTTGTTGTGTCCCAAACCCATTGTTCAGGAAATTTTGCATATGTCAATGATCTGGCAGTTTCATATTTGAAATTTGATGTCATCCATTTCGTAAATTGAGTCTTTTGAATGTTTGGTCTTTGAAGGAGTCGCAATAAACAATCATCATCTCTGAATGATAATGTTTGTTGATTAGGTGAATGAATACAAAGTCTCTCAACTATTGGTTGCCTATAATGTATATTGAATGCAAATATTCTCTAGCAAGCTTCCTGAGCTAAAACACATCTACAATCGAGATAATTTTGAATCTCATCAGCTGGTTTTGTCTTTTGTTGCATTTGATGTTGCTGTGCGAAAGAAATGTCTTCGATAACAACTTTGGCTCTATTAGGACCCTTGTTCAGATATTCGAACAAATATTTTATCGATCTAGACTTGTTGCAGATCTCAATATTTATGTGACATTGAAATTTTATCAGTAGTGGGACATTGTGAGGAACAATATGTGAGTTATCAACCCAGACATTATTTTTTTTTATCTAACAGCATAGCATTTTGTTTTTATCTCTGACGATATAAAGGAAACCCATCTTCAGTAAGTACTGCACCTTAGCTTTTTTATACATGGAGTAATTGGTTTAAGAACACCACAAGGACCATGCACCATAAATTCTAACACTGCCTTATGACCAACTGGATCTATAGTTTTATTAGGAATTTCAGTAGAAATAATTTTGTCAACATCTTCAGATGTAATGCATTTGTCATCAGAGTGCAACCATAGCAATATATATGGATGTGGGAGGCCTCTTTTTTGAAATTCAATGGTATACATAGCTGTAACATAAGAAGAAGTACTATGTTAGGAATTTGTTAATAATTTGAAAATTCATTTGATAGACTGTAAAATTTATTTTAAAGGAATTACAAACCTGTAACTGTATCACAAAAGTGTTTTTTTAATTAATTCATCGATAAAAAGTCCCAATCATATATGAAAGACACGTACAATGATATCAAGTCGATTTTTTGCTTTCTGTCCAGGAATTTACTGTAAAGCTTCAGTAACTTCAGGCCATTTAACATTACACATGAAAGTTATGAATAGATCAAGGTAGCGAAAATATTTACATATTGCCATTGCATCTTGATAGTTCTACATAAGATATCTAGGACCTGCCATGAAGCTTGCAGCAAAATAATTCTTTTTCCTATATCTGCGGTATTTGTGTCACTTTTACTAATTGCATCGACAATTCCTTGATAGATTTTAGATCATATTTTTTTTTACTCTCTTTTGATGTATTCAATTCGCTTCCCGTCAATGCTTGTGAAAGCATCAACATCATATTGATGAAATAACTTTCCACCTTTAATAACAATCGAGAAATCTTCAAGTCTTTGTTGAATGATATAAGCATAGAATTCTCTTGCTGTAACTGATCCACGTTTTGTTTTTCTTCTATTCTTAGAAAAACAATATCGAATATTTAGATGGTATCCATCTTCACCATATGGAAACAAAAGTGGGTACTGCATGGCCATGAATAAAGGATGCAAGGCACTGATTGTTTGTAAACCAACAGATTGATGTTCAACAATTATGTCACGACTATTGCTCAAGCTATCAACATCACCCACAATTAATGCAGCGACTTCAGATGAAGTTGGATCAGAGTAACATTTATCAGATCTGTCTGAAATTAGCCTTAATCTCATTGGAACAGAATTAGATTTTTTAAAAAGCTCTTTGACCATTCGAAAAGCTTTGATAATTTCATTTGTTCTGTTCAACATTTAAATCAAATCTTGAATAATTTCTTCATCTATATCAGAATTTGTTGTAGATAAATCAAGTGCTCGAAATCTATTTGACAACTCATTTTCAGTATCATATATATAAAGCTCGGCAAATTTTGGTGCAGATCCTTCCGAAGGCAACAGAGACCCAAGTTTATGATAGTTCTGTCTGCTAGTTCTAAACACAGATGGTCCTGGAGTTCTATTAATTTGTTCATCTATTTTTGCACCTATAGATGTAAATTGAAACATAGAGTTATAAACTCTTATGTTTTCTCTGAATTTTCTGGCCTTGTGACCACCTTTATAATCCAACAATTCATTTAATGGATATGGCATTTATTTAGTTGGAGATAAACTGACTTTTCCTTCGACACAGCATAGTGAGAGCCTAGGATTTCTTTCTCTCTTTGATTTGTTTAACGTTTCTTCATACAACATTTATGCCTTGTGATAAGCACATTGATAAATTGGTCCACCGAGATTAATGGGAGTAATTTCATCAGCTACAACAAAAATTGAAAAACACTACAATGTTGATAAAATAGTAAATTTAATGACAAATTTGAAAATAATAATTTACTGATTACGTAAATAACAAAGAAAAAAATAGTAAATTAATGTTACAATGAATGTTTTTATGATTTAGTAATTGAATATATTAGCATAGCAGTAAATTAATGTGATAAATAGTTAAGAAATTAATATATTGAAAGCATTATGTTTGTAACACAACATAACATCAGTAAGTAAATAGATAAATGCAATAAACATAAAATACTTACTTGTGATGTTAATATTTGCCATGCTATGATGATTTACTTCATGACATTGATGATTTTCATATTCTATGGTTTGATAAAGCAATGAAGATTGAGAAGATTCTAAATGAAATCCGACAGAATTTTTTGCACATTGGGCTGAAGTAGTATACATATGCTGAAAAGTTGCATCCATAGAATAAAATGTTTGGTCATCAAATCCATGCAACTCCTATAAAAGATGTTTGCCTTTTCTCTCCCAAGCCAGATATTCAGTTCGAGAACATTCATCTTGGGTCATAAATAATGGAATGAAACAATCATCCATTTCAAACCCACATCTTGATTTCTTCCAAATAGCATTAGACATTTTATCAAGATCATCAAACATTCTTTTGCAATGAGAAAAATGAGATAATTTTTGTTGACTTGTACTTGCTCCAGAAGATTCAATCAATTTAAAGTGTATCGGATGTAAAGACCATAGACGACAACAATATGATGGGATTAATGTATCTATTTGTTCTTTAAACAATAGCTCCACGGATTCATCAGTGTCAACACATGAACGGATGTAAAGATCACGATGCCAGATTCTATACTGTTGAAGTAAGTTGTTTTCCATAGAGTCGACCGTTTTAAAATTAAAAGAACACTTTAAACTGATTTTAATAACAATCACCATAACTTATAGCAAAAAAAATAGCTTTCACAAATGTATATGATGTTAAGGCAGAAGATGATATAATATTTAAACATATAACAACAATATAAAAGAAACATTTCAACCATATAAAGCAGAAACAAAGATCATAATTAAAATGAAGGAACATCAAGAAAATGAGTTCAAGAAATTACCTTCGAGAAATTAATTTCCCAAACCTTCAATCAGAAATCCTAAAAAAAAATTTTTGATAAAAAGGAGTTAATTAAACAATATCTTCAGGAAATTTATATAATAAAAACTGTCAAATAAAGAAGAAAACAAAAGACAAAACATAAAAACGGACAAAGCTACAAATGTTGAATACAATCGACAGCATTAATACAATGACCAAATAAAAAATGAAAAAAAAATCAAAAAAAATGAAAACTTATGTGATGACAATGAAAGACAGTAAGACAGTAAGAAAATGCGGGAAATAAATGAAGCCAAAATATAAGAACAAATTGGAACAAAGAAATAAATGAAGAAAACAAATGCAACAATAAACACCAGGAAATAAACAAAAAATACAACGAAAAAAGCAACAGAAAAAATTATACTCGGTGAAAAGAAAACAGCCAGAGAGCAAGGAACACAGAACGAAAGCGAAAAAAGAATAGAATGAAAGCAAATAAGGATAAACAAGCAACACAATAAATAATAATAATAATGATAAAATGGCAAAAAAAATGTAATACTAGCATGGCATGGCCATAGCAACAAAAGTTAGAGATAAAATTTTAAGTTAAAAAAGTACGTCGATGTGTAACATGTCATCATGATACCAACAGAATGAGAAACAAATTTTTTGCTCTAAAAGTACATTCAGATACAACCATAAAATCTTTATACCAAAAGACACAAAAGTAGTGCTCAACCAAACACCAAAATATTCAAACAAACAGAAGTAAAATATGAAAGCATACGCAACTACTGCTCAACTAATAGTTGCCAGTGAAAAACAACTGAGAAAAGCAAATAATGAATAAAACCCCAAATAACACACAAAACCAAACTCAACCGAATTTCATGGAACTAAATCATCAAACGAAAAGCAAACCTCTTGCAGAGAAAACCAAACCAAACCCAACCGAAACCAAACCATCACACCAACAGCAAACCATATATTTAAACAGAGACCAAGCTATTCTTGCGAACAGCAAAAAATACATGATAGATACCAAACAACAAACAGCAGAAAATATATGACACATAACAGTAGATACCAAAACGCAGAAGATATATGACAGATACCAAACTATAAAACAGCAAAAGATATATGACATATAAGACCAAGCATGACATACAACAGCAGATACCAAATCACAGAAGATATATGACAGATACCAAACTACAAAACAGCAGAAGATAAATGACACATAAGAGCAATAATGACACACAACAGCAGATACAAAACCACAGAAGATTATATGATATGTGACACATAAGAGCAAGGAAACCACCCCTTGACCGAGCAGTATGAGAAATATATCCCTAACACATCAACAAAATATCATAATAGTCAAATATAAAATATATGATAAATATATCCCTAAAACATCAAAAAAAATATCAGAATAGTCTCTGGAATAGTCTCTCGAGGACTCAAAAATAGTATTATGTTAAGATAGTAGGTTATAGATTATCGCCTCTACCCCTTTATAAACTGTCCACCTTGCGTGACTCTCTAAAATCCGGGGGAAAAACAAAGCTAAAGAAATACCGTAATATTGTGAGTCTTAGAAGTGCGCTTTTCAAGTAAAACGATGAACGAAGAACAAAAGCTGAGAAAAGGCGAAGAATCCGAAGAAGAGGAAAAAGAAGCTGATATTGGAGGAGATGTCTTGGAATCCATTTTCTCTCGTGTTCCTCTCATTGATCTCCTCGCAGCAGTACACGTCTCCAAATCATGGAACCACGCCGTCTTCTCCTCTCTCCGCCACTTCAACTTGCCCAAGCCATGGCTCATTGTCCACTCTCAGAGCTCCCGCCGCCCTCCTTACGCCGTCTCCGCCGTCGCTTACGACCCACGCTCAAACATCTGGCTCCGTATCGAACAAAAACCACCCATCGACTATGTCTCGGCTCTTCGTTGTTCCAACTCCACGCTCCTCTACATGCTTTCTTTCTCTAAGTTCTCCTTCTCTTTCGACCCCCTCCACCTGACATGGCACCACGTGGACCCACCCCTCGTTTGGCGCACCGACCCTATCGTCGCCTTGGTGGGCCGCCATATTATCGTCGCTGGTGGCGCCTGCGATTTCGAGGATGATCCACTTTCGGTCGAAATCTACGACCTCGACACTCGCATGTGGGACACCTGCGAGTTCATGCCGGAAATCCTCAAAGACTCCGCTGCTTCAATGTGGCTCTCCGTCGCAGCCGGCGCAAAAAAATTGTATGCCATGGAGCAAGTTTCCGGTATTACGTATTCTTTTGATCCCAGTTCCAGGATTTGGTCTGGACCTTACGATTTGCGTCCTGATCAGAACATTTACTTTTCGGTGATCGGAATTGTCGACGACAACATGATTATGGTGGGATTACTTGGAAATCCCGAGAATATTAAAGATATCAAAGTCTGGGAACTAAACGGCGAATCGTTTCAGTTCTGTCATGAAATTGGAGCGATGCCAAAAGAGTTGGTGGCCAAGCTGAAAGGGGAGCAAACAAGCTTAAATTCAATTAAAATAAGTTTGATGGGCGATTTTTTGTATGTATACAACCCCGCAGAGCCCGAGGAAATGGTGGTCTGTGAGACTGACGGCGAAGGGCTTAGTTGCCGGTGGGGGAGTACAAAGAACGCGGCGGTCAGTGATCGGAATAGGGTGGCGGAGAGAATGGTGCTTACGTGCGCCGATGTTGGGTTAGCGGATTTAGGGTTAGCGGTGGGGTCCGGGAAAGGGCGTTTCAGTATTGTTAATAACGGGATTTTATAGTGGTTTTGATTGTTTCTTAATTTTTTATCCATGGATTTACTCTTGATGAATCTCTTGAGCGCTTTTGCATCCCCCCCACCCCTCCCCTTTGATTTTATTAAGTATAGTGGGCTTTATTATTTGAGATTAATTTTATTAATTTATTCGAAGATTTATTATTATTTTTTAAAATAAAATTCACAAAGATTTAAATTTTATTTATTTTTATAGATATGAATATATTTTATCATTCATGTCATATTCCTTTAAGTTTTATTTTCTCTTAGTACGATATCTTTTTTAGAATTAATAATTTTTAAACACTCAATATAAGAGATTCAAATTATAGTTAGTTTCAGTCTATCGTATTTATTATAATTGAGCACATAATAAATGTTATCACGGTAATTATGATCAATATGGATAACAAAAAGAGTCAAAATCATAAAATAATGATCATAATATTATATTACTGCCTCTATTTATATTTTTGGATATTATTATGATATAGAAAAACATAATGAAATATTATATAAAATATAATATAATAAATAAATATAAATATAACATAAATATACAAAAAGTCATATTTATCTTTTGTAAATTTTTTTACAATGTTCGTCTATTTTTTTAGCAAACCAAGAAATTATTTTCTGTTATAAACATGAAAATAAAAAAAATAAAAGATTTATGCATCTGGTTGGGGCGCCTACGTTAACATTAATTAAATTTTTTAAATTACAATTATAATTTTACTATAATAAAATAAATTAATCAACTAAAATATAACTGGACAAATATAATAATTAGGTTCTCAGTCTAGTTCTCTGTGAATAAATCAAGACTTCATTAACAATTAAAATTAGTAATTTTATACACAACTTATAAGTATAATGCAAATACAATAAGAAAATATGAAAATCTTAATATCTATATAATAGTAATTATTACCGTATCAAAAAATATATATATATGTTATTTTAAAGAGAATCTAACAAACAAAATAATAATACGAGCACTCAAATGGTCAATTCTAACATTGATAAAATATATATATATATATATAAACATAGGAGGCTGGATTGGGATTCTTCATCGTCGTTGTTAGATGTTCATTGGATTTTTTGTAATATTTAAGATCCATTTGTTTTTGTCAAAAATTGATTTTTTTAAAATAATTTTTAAAAGATGAATCGATTTCTTTTTTTTTTTTTAAAAAAAAATCAATCTATAATTTAGTTGATCTTGCAAGAAAGTGTTTTGTTATTTGATTTTCTTTCCCACTTATTTGATTTTTTTAACTTGAAAATTCTATTTTAACGGTGGGTAATTCAGCTAACCAAAATCATTAAACACAATTTTTAAATTTCAAAACATAATATAACTAATAAAGTAGTGGATATTTTTCATAGTAAAATAATCCTACAATATTATTTGTACACAATAATATTAAGAGTACCTAATAATATGTAAAATAAAATTAAGAGTACACAACCATTATATGTTTAGGTTGGATTTTTGTAATTCTTCCATTAATAACATTAAACAAGGTCATTAGTTTGAATTAATTAATAAGATCTTGTTAACGGCAAGGTAGTCAGTACCGTATTGGTTGACATATCGTTATTGTTTTCGTAATGGTACATCTGGTATCGGTATATTTTGGTGTACCGTTTTGGGTTTATCGAATTTTGAACACTTTTTATTTGTTTATAAGAAAAATAATTTCAAATATGAAATAAATGAGATTAAATAAATTTTATATATATAATATTTATCAATTATGTCTAATGATCTAAAAAAACTTTATCAAATATAAGAAGATCAAATTAGTCTACGTAGTAAGCTAAATTTTTTTTTTACAATTGTTAAATTTCTAAGTAATTATATCTAATATTTATCAAATTTGTAAGTAATTTTATCTAATATTCATCAAATTTAATATCAATAACAGTTTATTTTTTATAAGCTTATATTATGTACTGACTATTATATCTATTTTCAGCTGCTACGATCGAAATAGGCTAGTATCTACAAGTATGGTTGGTATAGACCAAAATCAAAACTAAAATGAAACCAACTTTTATTGATACCATTGTGCTCCAAAACTGATACATATCGATCAGTATGACCAATGTCGGTATGAAATTGATAACCTTGGTTAATGAGTATTTGGCTTCATTACTTTCTATTCATGCGTTGTTAATGGCACTTAACACCTTAACAAAAGATCTCTGTATAAATAATATATACTATTTTGTTTCAAACTTCAGGCTTAACTTAGTTAATTTATATATCCTTAAAAGGTAGCATCTAATAGATCTAGAATTTGAGCTCAGTATCTGCAACTACTCCCACTATTCTTAAGTCATCAATATCTAGGCTTAGTTTAATTGATTTATGCCATCACTAAATAAATTTAGAATTTAAATCTAAGCATCTAAATCTATTTTCCCTCTTCAGGCAACCTCTTTTATAAAAAATATTCTAAATATACTGTCATTCTACAAATATTATATTGAAAATATAATTATAATATATAAAAATAACATAAATACGAGTTTGATCCATTCCATTCAATCTTTTTGATTTCTCAATGGATTGAAGTGACCAGGAAATAATGTTGATTGAGAATTTTTTTTTTCAAAAAAAAAAAACAGTTCCAATTGCCTATCAATCTAGAAGTTAGATGTCCAAAATTACTTGGAAATCTAATTAGAATTAAATCTTGAGAATGACTGATTTTCTTTTTTTTTTTTACACTTATTTTGTGTGGTCGAATTTGATCGATGCCAAGATTTCGTGGCCAAACAAATATTGAAGTATTTAGGTAGGGAAAAGATTGAAAACTATTAGAGAAGTGGGGTTTTAGTCAAATATCGCAAATATTTGCAAATGACGATTACTTAAAGGTATTGGGGTTGGCTTTATGACTATATGAACAGACAATTTTCACTTCACTATGACTATCCATTTCACCATCATATTGCAAATAAAAGTCATTTACCACAACCTTTACATTTGAGAAGTCTCATCATTATCTTCAAGAAAATTCATTCACTATTGATTAGGTGATAACAGTTAGATTTGAATTTGAAAATTTTATTTAATTCGTTTAAATCTAAAATTAATTCGATTCAATTTAATAAAAAAATCATAATTTTTAATTATCCAACCTAAATTCAAAATAGCAATTAAGCATTTGGCTAAGTTGATTAGTCTATGCTCCCACTGCTTATAAATAGAGTTCAAATCCTCTTACTTCGAATCTTAAAAACTTGACTAAAAAACCCTAAATCTAAAATAGCATGAATTAATATAAATAAACTTTAATTTACAATAATTCAAATTTGAATTAATCCAAAAAATTAATTTGATTTAAAAACTCAGTATATAATTTGAAATCCAAAATAAAATGAATTTGAATAACTCGATATCAAATTTAAAATTATTCTAATTTGGAACTACTAAGGCTTTCTTCAACCCAAAGTGATCCCATAATTTAAATCGACCAAAACGAAAACAAAAAATAGAGCATTTACAATTATGCAACAGTCAAAGTCGATAACTGGATTACAAGCAGTAGTTGCAGGCAAATATCTTTCATGTAATGGAGGACATTCCCTCAAAATTAAGTGCAAAATTGAGAAGCAACAACTATGTTCAGATCAAGCTAGTTTCCCACCAATTATAACATTGTCTATTTCCCAAAATTTTACTGTCGCACTGGAAATGAACGTTACATGTGATATTCTTGGCTATGATACGATCATACGACATAAATATAATATAAAAAATTAAAATACGATGTAAAAAATATAAGCACTACGTAAATACGTATGTGTGTCAACATTTATATAATATGGATTACAAGATGTCAAAAATTTAAATAAATATATAATATTTAAAACACGTTTATGATATACAAATAGTACAAATATAATACAAATAAATAAATTTTCTAATCTATCCTCCATGGATTGGCCTGATTTTATCAAGAAAAATTTTCAAATTGAAATTCAGCTAAATCCATGATAATATCTTTAATTAAATATTTTATTTTATTTTATTTTATTTTATTTTAAATTTAAAATATATTTAAATGGTAAAATATTAATGTAAAAGTATTTTAATAATAAATTTAAATTAAATAAATTGGATTAGCCTTGGATAAATTTAACTATTTCTTTTTCCAAAAACAGTGGCACCTCTGAAGTTAATATCAACCCAGAAGCCAAGCTTGATGGATATCTTTGATTTTATACATTGTTTGTTTTTTCGGGTTATAAGACACCCCATAATCTTTAAGGAGAGTATGTTTATTCCCTAATGTTTAAAAAATATTCACTTATCTCTTCAAAAATATACGTTATCCACTAAGTTGTTATTTATAAGTTAAGTTTAAATGAAAAGATAAATATATCTTTTGTTAATTATTAATTATTAAATTTTATTTTTTATTTTTACTTAATTTTTTAATTACAAATTAATAAGAATTTAGTTAATTTTAAAATTATCTTTAGTTACTATTAAATTAAATTATTATTAAGTTACATTCTAATTCAAGTACATGATAAATACCTTAAATTTATTTTTAATTCAAATATATGTTAACTTTGAAATGAATTTATTAAAATATTTTTATTTAAATTAATTAATTATTATTATTTAAAAATTTAGTGATAATAAAAGTGGTTAAATAAAAAATGAAAAAAAGGAGAAAAAGAAGAATAAAAATATATAAAAAATATATTTTATCTGTTGAAAAAGTAATCGAGTAGCATTCCAATAATCAAACTAATATTTATTCAAATTTTACATTAAATATTAAAAATAGAAATTTTTTGTTTTAATCAATTTTTTTATCTTTAAGCTTTTTAAAATAATGATAATTGATTTAATTTTAAATAAAAATAACATAATATATTAATATCAAAGTTAATATAAATAATTAAATTAAAATAAATTTAAAATATTTTTTGGTATAAAAAAATTTAGAGAAGAGAGATTACTCAAATCCAAGATTAGACATACTAGTGCTACATACATATCGCTTGTCAAATGAAATTGTCTGTGAGACTCAAACCCTAAAAAAACTTAACATATTGTTTGAATGAAAATATAATTTAATTCTAATTTAATGTAATAATAATTAAAACTAATTTTGAAAATAAAAATATTCTGAGTAAAAAAATAAAAGAAAAACAAAAATATAAATAATAGATAATTAATAAAGTATGTATTTCTTTTTTATTTAAAATTAATCTATAATAATATTTTAAGTATAAGTGTATTTTATGTAAAATCATAAAAGAAAATAAGTATTATACAACGTTTGAGAGGTAAGTGAAAATATTTTCCAGTCATGGGATCATAATACTTATGTGTGTGTGTATATATGTATATATGAAAGAAATTAGTTTATATATATATATATATATATATATATAGAGAGAGAGAGAGAGAGAGAGAGAGAGATGAAAGAAATTAGTTTAAGAATTAAAAAACGATGTGAATATTGAGATTTGGTCTGAACATTTCGATTTGCATCGTGATCAGAACATGTAATTTTCGGTGATTGGAACTGTCGACGACAACTTGATTATAGTGGGAGTACTTGGAAATCCCGAGAATGTTAAAGGTATCAAAGTCTGGGAACTAAACGGCGAATCGTTTCAGTTCTGTAATGAAATCGGAGCGATGCCGAAAGAGTTGGTGGCAAAGGTGAAAGGGGAACAAACAAGTTCAAATTCATTTAAAGTAAGTTTGTTGTGTATTTTTCGTATATATATAACCCTGAAGATCCTCAGGAATTGGTGGTCTGTGAGACTGACGGTGAAGGGCTTCATTGCCGGTGTGAAAGTTTAAAGAACGCGGCAGTGAGTGATCGGAGTCGGGTGGCGGAGAGAATGGTGCTTACGTGCGCCGATATTGGGGTGGGTGACTTGGGTAGAGCTGTGGGGTCCGAGAAAGGGCGTCTCAGTGTTGTTAATAACGGGATTTTACGGTGATTTTGATTGATTTTTAACTTTTTATCGGTGGATTTATTCTTGATGAATCTGTTGAGCTGCTTTTGCGGCCTCCCTCCTCCCTGTTAATTTTTGGTTTAACTATAAAATTAACCCTTAAACTAAATCTTTCTTTAATTTAGGTACTTTGTAAATTTTTATTTTTAATTTGTTACTTATATTCTATTCCGTTATACAGTTTACCTTAAAATACTAACATTGTTAAAAAATAATGCTTTGGCTTTATTCTACTAATAATATTGTATAACATGTTACTGAAAATTAACATTATATGTCACATGTCGCAATCTAATTAACTATTTTTATCACGTTATTATTACTTAACAATGTTAGAGATGAAATACCAAATTGTTTGACGAAATTATATAATAAGTATCAAATTGGGAATAAAAGTTTATAAAGTGACTAAGTGGAAACAACGATATAGTTCAAGGGTTATTTTTATCATCAAGCCTTTTTTTTTGTCTTTATTCAAGTATCATCATCCGTAAAACTAATTTTATTCGAATACCTGTGGCTAAACCTTCCCAAGAGTATGCTTATACGGCCTCCAACCTTATTTACTTCTAGGGAAATGAGTGTGCCTTAATACTCATGCCACACTAATTAGGTTTCTTTTTGTTCCTTCTTATTACGATATCTATTGTTAGAATTAGTAATTTTAAAAACAATACAAAGAGAGATTTAAATTATGGTTGCATACACATTTTCAATTGTATCGTATTTATCATAGTTACACATATAATGAATTTTTTCATTGTTAATTGCAATAAAAATTGATCAAGAATATCAATGATGAAGAGAGTTGAAGTCGCAAAATATTAACCATAACGTTATATTTTGGCTCAAATCTTTTGATATGATTATAAGATAGGAAAACATAATTAAATATATTATAAAATATAATATAATAAAAGATCATACAAATATGGCATAAATATGCCATTTGTCATATTTATCTTTTGTCACATATTTTTTATAGTCTTTGGCTATTTTTGATAGTGAACCAACAATTATTTTCGGTTATAATCAATAAAATAAAAGAAAGATTTATGCATATGGTTAGGGCTCCTACATTAACATTAATTAAATTAGTATTTTTTTTTTTTTGAAATTACAACTAATCATTGATGAAATTAAAGAAATTGATCAACAAGAATATAACCGAATAAATCTAACATAAAGTTGGACCAATCTCATGGTAAGAATTGAACCTAGAACTAGATCTATTTAGAGGCTGGGTAGCCTGCCCAACCCAAGCTAGGTTTAAGTTTTACATATTATGAATTAGGCCAACCCGACTTGATCTAAATATGACATTTTATGATTCGAGTCGACTAAGTTTGACCCAGATCACTGATTATTTAATTAAATAATTTTTTACTAATTTTTAATTTTAAAATATATAAATATCAATATAAAATAAATTTTTTATATTTTAAATAGTAATTTGGACCATTGAATTGAACCTAAACTTAAATTTCAATTTTTTTTGGATAACAATTAGGCCCGTGAGCAAGTCTACCTAAACCTCAAGAATCCTGAGCTTTCTCCTAGCCACTAACAATTAAAATTAGTATTATTTTTATATTCAATCTTTCTCACTTCTCAATCGATTGAAGAGACTAAAAAATAATGTTAGATTAAGAAATTAAAAAAACAATCCAATTGCCTATCAGTCTAGAAAGTTATGTGCAAATTTACTTTAAAGTTTATATAATCACTAATTGAAAATAAATCTTGAGAACGATAGATTTTTTTACCTGTATTTTGAGTGGTCAAAATTGATCTACGTAAAGATATCATGGCTAAATAAATACTGAAGTATTTAGGTGGAAAAAAAAGATTGAAAACTTATAGAAAAGTGGGGCTTTAATAAGGATTTCAAGTACTTGATATGACGATTACTTAAGGCAATGGGGTTGGCTATGACTATGAACAGATAACTTCCACTTCACAATGAATTTCCATTTCACCATCACATTGCAAGTGAAAGTCATTTACCACAACCTTCACATTTGAGAAGCCTTATCATTATCTTCAAGAAGATTCAATCACACTATTGATAGGGTGATAAAAAGTTGGTTCGAATTTGAAAATTTTATTTAATTCATTTAAATTTAATATCAAACTGATTTAATTAAACAATAAAAAAAATCACATATTCAAATTATTAATTTAAATTTAAAATAAGAACTGAGCATATAGCTAAGTTGATTGGTGCATATTTCCTTTACTTGATGAGTAAAGTTTCGAATTCTCCCTCTTAAAAATTTTAAAAACTTGGTTAAAAAATAATCTAAATTTAAAATAACTTAAATTAACCTAAATATACTTTAATTTATAATGATTCAAATTTGGACAACTCAAAAAATTAAATTAATTTAAAAACTCAAAATATATAATTTGAAATCCAAAACGAAATGGACTTAGATAACTCGAGATCAAATTTAAAATTATTCTAAATTGACACTACTCAAATTTTCCTCAACCCAAAATAATTCGATAATTCAAACCAACCAAACTACCATAATGTAAAAATTAAAAGGATAATTAAGTAGTACACTGATGGTGAAGTTTTTAACTCTATACGTGAGGTTAAAAAACTGTCACATGTCTTATTTATTTTTTTATTTTTTAAAATATAACAAAAAACATATACTACATTTCATTCCCAGTTTGGTACCTATATTTTGTTACACAATTTGAGCAAATATTAATACTGTTAAAAAATAATGCTTTAACCTTTTTCAACTAATAATATTTTTACACGCATCACTGAAAATCAATATTATATGCCATGTGTCATAATCTAATTGATTGTTGTTTGTCAAGTCATCATTACATAATTGTGGTAGGGGTAACGTACCACATTGATTAATGAAATTATACTTTAAATACCAAATTGAAATAAAAATTTCTAAAGTAACTAAGTGGAAAAAATAGGTAAAAGTTCATTAGGAGTTCTTATACTATAGTGAAGGAAGCATTTTAGTCCTACACTATCAAATTCAATATTTTAATTTTTACACTTCTGAAATTTTAGCAAATAATGAAAAATGATTAACAATGTTAAAAAATTGTTTGAATGCTGATAAAATACTGACATCTAATGTGATATGAAATTTTAAATTTTATATAGAAAAATAACTAAACTCGACCCTAAACCCAAACCTGTCTTTGTATA
>JBBYHM010363508.1:0-19912 GCA_038381775.1 Adansonia rubrostipa | reverse complement strand
TTTAAACAAGAACTCAATTTGATCTTATCAGGGTAACTTATGGCGATCAAAATTGTTATAACTTTGGTTCTAATCAGCAGGTTTAATTGGGGTCAAATTCTCTTGGCTTGACTTTGAAGACGTTCCTAGGGTTCTAATTCCATCAAATCGGCTTTTAGTTTGTGTTTTCATCCTAAGGTTCGTATTGATCTTGATGCTTTGGATTTGCAAGAAAAGCTTTGCTTTCCACCATTTTCCTTATAATTAATGTTCATCCGTAAAATGAGACAAACTTGGATTGTCATAATAATCTCTATTCTTTTTGTTATTGGCAGTACAATCATGTTTCCCACATTGGGATATGCGATCTTGATGCTTTGGATTTGCAAGATAAGCTTTGCTTTCCACCATTTTCCTGGTAAATAATGTTCATCTGTGAAATAGGACAAACTTGGGCACTCATAATAGTCTCCATTCTTTTTGCTGTTGGCACTACAGTCATGTTCTCCACATTGTGATACATGATCTTCACGCTTTGGATTTGCAAGGAAAGCTTTTCTTTCCCCCATTTTCCATATAATCAAAGTTTATCTGTGAAATGAGACAAACTTGGATACTCGTAATAATCTCCATTCTTTTTGTCATGGGCATTACAATCATGTTCTTCTCATTAATATACACGATATTGATGCTTTCAATTTTCAAGAAAAGCATTTCTTTCCCCCATTTTCCCTATAGTGAATGTTCATCCGTGAAATGAGACAAAGTTGGATACTCAAAATAATCTCCATTCCTTTTGTTTTTGGCTGTACAATCATGTTCCCCACATTGGGAGAGGCGATCTTGATGCTTTGGATTTGCAAGAAAAGCTTTACTTTTCACCATTTTTCTTGTAATTAATGTTTATCCGTGAAATGAGTCAAACTCAGACACTCATAACAATCTCCATTCTTTTTGTTATTGGCACTACAGTCATGTCCTCCACATTGTGATACATGATATTGATGCTTTGGATTTGCAAGAAAAGCTGTTCTTTCCACTATTTTCCCTATGATTAATATTCATCCGTGAAATAAAACAAACTTTGATACTCATAATAATCTCTATTCTTTTTGTCATTGGCACCATAATCATGTTCTGCTTATTAGGATACATGATATTGATGCTTTGGATGTTCATCCATGAAATGAGACAAACTTGGACACTCATAATAATCTCCATTCTTTTTGTTATTGGCACAACAATCGTGTTCCCTATATTGGGATACACGATACTGATGCATTGGATTTGCAAGAAAAGTTTTTCCTTCCACCATTTTCCTTGTAATCAAAGTTCATCCGTGAAATGAGACAAACTTGGATACTCATAACAATCCCCATTCCTTTTGTTGTTGGCACTACAATCATGTTCTCCTCATTAGGATACACGATATTGATGCTTTGGATTTGCAAGAAAAGTTTCTATTTCCACCATTTTCCTTAAAATCAAAGTTCATCCATGAAATGGGACAAACATGGATACATATAAAAATCTCCATTCTTTTTGTTATTGGCACTATAATCATGCTCTCCACATTTGGATACACGATATTCATGTTTTGGATTTGCAGGAAAAACTTTTCTTTCCACTATTTTCCTTATAATCAAAGTTTATCCGTGAAATGAGACAAACTTGGATACTCATAATAATCTCCACTATTTTTATTATGGGCACTACAGTCATGTTCTGCTCATTAGGACACATGATATTGATGCTTTGGATTTGCAAGAAAAGCTTTTCTTTCTGCCATTTTCCCTATGGTCAAAATTCAACCATGAAATGGGGCAAACTTGGATACTTATAATAATCTGCATTCTTTATGTTACTGACACTACAATCATGTTCTACACATTAGGATACACGATATTGATGCTTTGGATTTGCATGTAAAGCTTTTCTTTCCACCATTTTTTCTTGTAATCAATGTTCTTATGTGAAATGAGACAAACATGGATATTCATGATAATCTCCATTCTTTTTGTTACTGGCACTACAATCATGTTTTCCACATTGTGATACAAGACCTTGATGCTTTGGATTTGTACAAAAAACTTTTCTTTCCACCATTTTCCTTATAATTAATGTTCATCCATGAAATGAGACAAACTTGGATACTCATAATTAATCTCCATTCTTTTTTTTTATGGGCACTACAGTCATGTTCTCCTCATAGGGATACATGATATTGATGCTTTGAATTTGCAAGAAAAGCTTTTGTTTCCACCATTTTCTTTATAATCAAAGTTCATCGGGGAAAGGCACAAACTTGGATACTCATAACAATCTCTATTATTTTTTCTATAGGTACTACAGTCATGTTCTCCTTATTGGAACACATGATATTGATGCTTTGGATTTGCAAGAAAAGCTTTTCTTTTCACCATTCTCCTTATGATCAAAGTTCATCGTTGAAATAGGGCAAACTTGGATACTCATAATAATCTCCATTCTTTATGTTATTGACACTACAATCATGTTCTCCATATCTCGATACACTATATTGATGCTTTGGATTTGCAGGAAAAGCTTTTCTTTCAGCCATTTTCCTTGTAATTAATACTTATCTGTGAAATAAGACAAACTTGGATACTTGTAATAATCTCCATTCTTTTTGTTATTGGCACTGCAATCATGTTCTCCACATTGTGATACACGATCTTGATGCTTGGGATTTGCAAGAAAAGCTTTTCTTTCTACCATTTTCCCTATTTTCAAAGTTTACCCATGAAATGAGACAAACTTGGATACTTGTAATAATCTCCATTCCTTTTTGTTATTGGTACTACAATCATGTTCCCCACATTGGGATATGTGATCTTGATGCTTTGGATTTGCAGCCAAATCTTTGCTTTCCACCATTTTCCTTGTAATTAATGTTCACTATGAAATGAGACAAAGTTGGATAATCATAATAATCTCCATTCTTTTTGTTATTGGCACAACAATCATTTTCTCGACATTGGGATACACGATATTGATGCTTTGGATTTGCAAGAAAAGTTTTTTCCCTCCACTATTTTCCTTGTAATCAAAGTTCATTCGTGAAATGAGACAAACTTGGATACTCGCAATAATCTCCATTCTTTTTGTGGTTGGCACTACAATCGTGTTCTCCTCATTGGGTTACACGATATTGATGCTTTAGATTTGCAAGAAAAGCTTTTATTTCCACCATTTTCCTTAGAATCAAAGTTCATCCATGAAAGGAGACAAACTTGGACACTCAGAGTAATCTCCATTCTTTTTGCTATTAACACAACAATCATGTTCTCCACATCATGATACACGATCTCGATGCTTTGGATTTGCAGGAAAAGCTTTTCTTTCCACCATTTTCCTTATAATCAATGTTTATCCATGA
Organism: Adansonia rubrostipa; assembly: GCA_038381775.1. Lineage (NCBI taxonomy): Eukaryota > Viridiplantae > Streptophyta > Magnoliopsida > Malvales > Malvaceae > Adansonia > Adansonia rubrostipa. Next base: position 16,533 of record JBBYHM010363508.1, on the reverse strand, counting down.
AATGAGACAAACTTGGATACTCATAACAGTCTCCATTCTTTTTGTTGTTGGCACTACAATCATGTTCTCCTTATTGGGATACACAATATTAATGCTTTGAATTTACAAGAAAAGCTTTTCTTTCCACCATTTTCCTTACAATCAAAGTTCATCCGTGAAATAAGATAAACTTGGATACTTTTAATAATCTCCATTCTTTTTGTTATGGGCACTATAATCATGTTCTCCTCATTAGGATACACAATATTGATGCTTTGGATTTGTAAGAAAAGCTTTTCTTTCCACCATTTTCCTTGTACTTAAAGTTTATTCATGAAATAGGGCAAACTTGCATACTCATAATAATCTCCATTCTTTTTGTTATTAGAACTACAATCATGTTCCCCACATTAGGATACACGATATTGATGCTTCGGAGTTGCAAGAAAAGCTTTTGTTTTGACCATTTTCCTTGTAATTAATGTTCATCCATGAAGTGAGATAAACTTGGATACTCATAATAATCTTCATCTGTGAAATGAGACAAACTTGGATACTCATCATAATCTCCTCTCTTTTTGTTATTAGCACTACAATCTTGTTCCCCACATAGGATATGTGATCTTGATGCTTTGGATTTGCAACAAAAGCTTCGCTTTCCACAATTTTCCTTGTAATTAATATTCTTTGTGGAATGAGACAAACTTGGATAATTGTAATAATCTCCATTCTTTTTGTTATTGGCATAATAATCATGTTCTCCACATTGGGATACATGATATTGATGCTTTGGATTTACAAGAAAAGCTTTTCTTTCCACCATTTTCTTGTAATGAAAGTTCATCCGTGAAAGGGGACAAACTTGGAGACTCATAATAATCTCTAACTTTTTTGTTATTGGCACTACAATCATGTTAAAATTGGAGAAACAAATGTAGTTGCAGATGCCTTGGGTAGGTGAATCTTGATTTAAACCATAATGAGTTCACAAGTTATTGGATTTGAGGAGTTAAAAAACTAATATCAAACATATTCCTATTTCAGTCAGGTGGTGAAAGATTTGCAAGGACTAGAAGCTGTAGATAAGTAGCCATACAGATTTCATGAAGGATATCTATTCAAGGGTAATCAACTATGTGTTCCCGAAGGATCATTCCGAGAACAAATCATAAGAGAGCTTCATGGGAATGGATTGGGTGGACATTTTGGCCAAGATAAAACAATGGCTTTGGTCACGGATCGCTATTTTTGGCCTCATATGTTCAAGGATGTGAGTAGGTTTGTAAGGCGATTTGCTGTTTCTCAATTTGGTAAAGGAAGTTCTCAAAATACAGGACTGTATACTCCATTACTAGAACCAAATTCACCTTGAATTCATTTGAATACAGATTTTGTGTTGGGTTTATCGAAGACTTCAAAGGGGCATGACTCTATCTTTTTAGTCGTAGATAGATTCTCTAAGATGGCTTATTTTGTTCCCCATTCTAAAATAGCAGATGCCTCTCACATTGCTGATTTATTTTTCAAGTAGCACGTTTGCATGGAGTTCCAAGGCTATTGTTTCTGATAGAGATGTTAAGTTTTTGCAGCATTTTTGGAGGACTTTGTGGAGTAAAATTAGGACAAATTTAAAGTATTCTAGAATGGATGGCCAGACTGAAGTTATTAATCCTAGTTTGGGAAACTTGCTAAGGTGTTTAGTTAGAAATCATGTGAAGGGTTGGGATTCAATTATTCTGCAAGCTGAGTTCACTTACAACAACTTAGTTAATCGAACTATTAAGAAGACACCTTTTAAGGTTGCTTATGGCCTTAAACCCCAACATGTGGTTGATTTGGTGCCTTTACCTCCAGAAGCTAGGGCCAGTAATGACAGGGAAGCTTTTGCTGAACATATTCCCAACATTCATAAGGAAGTTCAAGACGCGTTGAAAGCTAGCAATGCAGCACATGCTAATGCAGCTAATCAACATAGACGTTTTAAGGAATTCAAAGAAGGAGATTTGTTGTTGGTCTATTTGAGGAAAGAAAGGTTTCCTAAATATGCCTATCATAAGTTGAAGTCTAAGAAATTTGGGCCATGTAAAGTGCTTAAAAAGTTAGGTTCGAATGCCTATTTATTAGAGTTGCCTACTGAATTGCAGATCAGTCTTATTTTTAATGTCTGAGATTTGCACGAATTTGAAGGATTTAAGGAGGAAGATCCAAGTATAGTTGCTGAAAAGTTGGCCAGCTTCCTACCAAGAAAGATGACGTCATCCAGGAAGTTCTCAATGTCAAGGAAGTGACATCTAGGAGCGGAAATATTTATCAAAGGTTTTTAATTAAATGGCTGGGAAAACCCGCTTGTCAAAGTACCTAGATTTCAGAGGAAGAATTAAGGAAAGTTGATCCAGAAATGTGCAAAAAAGTTGCTAAAGTCTTTCCTGAAGTTATTACCAATCTTCCAACCAGGGGAGAATGATGTAAGAGCATTAACAGTTAGGAGTTCTATTTCATTTTAAATTCTGTTGAAATAAAGAAATTCATTTAGATCTATGTTTAGGATTCTAGTTTAATTAGATTATTGTTTAGGATTAAAGATTTAGTTTGGATAAGTTTTATGACTAAGTTCAATTAGTATTCTACTAGGAATACTAAATCTAGTATGAGTAGGAGTTCTAGCCTATATATATGCATCTAGGGAGTTGCTACGAATTATTCGATTATTACTTTATTATTCTATCTGAAAGGTTTCTTTCTAGAACCTAAATATCTCTACAGCATTATCTTTTTCGACTATTTTCAATTCATTTGTGTTTTCGCCATTCTATCATCTCTACCCTGCATCAAATTTGGAAGAAAAGGCTTTCTATCCACCATTTTCCTTATAATCAAAGTACATCCATGAAATGGGACAAACATAGATACTCATAATAATCTCTATTCTTTTTGTTATTGGCACTACAATCATGTTCTCTAGATTGGGGTACACGATCTTGATGCCTTGGATTTGCAAGAAAAGCTTTTCCTTCCATCATTTTCTTATAATCGAAGTTCATCCATGAAATGAGACAAACTAGGATACTCAAAATAATCTCCATTTTTTTTTGTTATGGGCACTATAATCTTGTTCTTCTCATTGGCATATATGATATTGATGCTTTGGATTTGCAAGAAAAGTTTTTCTTTCCACTGTTTTCCTTATAATCAAAGTTAATCTGTGAAACGTGACAAACTTGCTTACTCGTAATAATCTTCAATCTTTTTGTTGTTGGCACTACAATCATGTTTTCCACATTGGGATACATGATAATGATTCTTTTGATTTGCGAGAAAAGCTTTACATTCAACCATTTTCCTTGTAATCAAAGTTCATTTATGAAATGAGACAAACTTTGATACTCGTAATAATGTCCATTCTTTTTGTTTTTGGCACGGTAATCGTGTTTTCCATATTGTGATACACGATCTTGATGCTTTGGATTTGCAAGAAAAGCTTTCCTTTCTACCATTTTCCTTATAATCAAAGTTCACCCATGAAATGAAACAAACTTGGACACTCATAATAATCTTTATTCTTTTTGTTATGGGCACCACAATCATGTTCTTCTCATTAGGATACATGATATTAACACTTTCGATTTGCAAGGAAAGTTTTTCTTTCCACCATTTTCCTTATAATCAAAGTTCATCCGTCAAATAAGAAAAACTTGGATACTCGTAACAATATCCATTCTTTTTCTTATGGGCTCTACAATCACGTTCTTCTCATTAGGATAAACGGTATTGATGCTTTGGATTTACAAGAAATGTTTTTCTTTCCACCATTTTCCTTGTAATCAAAGTTCATTCGTGAAATGAGACAAACTTGGATATTCATAATAATCTCCATTTTTTTTGTTATCGGCACTACAATAATGTTCTCCACATTGTGATACACAATCTTGAAGCTTTGGAATTGCAAGAAAAGCTTTTCTTTCCACCATTTTCCTTATGATCAAAGCTCATCTGTGAAATTAGATAAACTTGGATACGCATAAGAATCTCCATTCTTTTTGTTATTGGCACTATACTCATGTTCTCTGCATTGCGATACATGATTTTGATGCTTTGGATTTGCAAGAAAAGCTTTTCTTTGCACCATTTTCCTTGTAATTAATGTTCATCCATGAAATGAGACAAACTTAGTTACTTGTAATAATCTCCATTCTTTTTATTATTGGCACTGCAATCTTGTTCTCCATAATGTAGTACATGATCTTGATGCTTTGGAATTGCAAGAAAAGCTTTTCTTTCCATCATTTTCCCTATAATCATAGTTCATCTGTGAAATGAGACAAACTTGGATACTTATCATAATCTCCATTCTTTTTGTTATGGGCACCAGAATCATGTTCTTCTCATTGGGATACAAGATATTGATGCTTTCAATTTGCAAGAAAAGCTTTTTTTCCACCATTTTCCTTGTAATTAATGTTCATCGGTGAAATGGGACAAACTTGGATACTCATAATAATCTCCATTCTTTTTGTTATGGGCACTACAATCATGTTCCTCAAATTGGGATACGCGAAGTTAATGCTCTAGATTTGTAAGAAAATCTTTTCTTTCCACCATTTTCCTCATAATCAAAGTTCATTTGAGAAATGAGACAAACTTGGGTGCCCATAATAATCTCCATTCTTTTTGTTATGGGCATTACAATCATGTTCTCCTCATTAGGATACACGATATTGATGCTTTGGATTTGCAAGAAAAGCTTTTCTTTGCACCATTTTCCTTGTAATTAATGTTCATTCGTGAAATGAGACAAACTTAGTTACTTGTAGCAATCTCTATTCTTTTTGTTATTGCCATTGCAATCATGTTCTGCACATTAGGATACACAATATTGATGGCTTTGGATTTACAAGTAAAACTTTTCTTTCCACCATTTTCCTTGTAATCAAAGTTCATCCATGAAATGAGACAAACTTGGATCCACATAATAATCTCCATTCTTTTTGTTGTTGGCACTACAATCATGTTCCTCAAATTGGGATACACGATCTTGATGCCATGGATTTGCAAGAAAAGCTTTTCTTTGCACCATTCTCCTTGTAATTAATATTCATCCGTAAAATGAGACAAACTTGTATACTTGTAATAATCTCCATTCTTTTTTTATTGGCACTACAGTCATGTTCTCCACCTTAGGATACATGATACTGATGCTTTGGATTTGCAAGAAAATCTTTTTTCTGCTATTTTCCTTGTAATTAATATTCATCCATGAAATGAGACAAACTTGGGTACTCGTAATAATCTCTATCCTTTTTGTTATTGGCACTACAATCATGTTCTCCACATTGTGATACACGATCTTGATCATTGGAATTAGAAGAAAAACTTTTCTTTCCACCATTTTCCCGATAATCAAAGGTCATCTGTGAAATGAGACAAACTTGGATACTTGTAATAATTTCCATTCTTTTTGTTATGGGCACTACAGTCATGTTCTCCTCTTGGGATACACAATATTGATGCTTTGGATTTGCAAGAAAAGTTTTTCTTTCCACCGTTTTCCTTATAATCAAAGTTGATCCATGAAATGGGACAAACTTGGATACTCATAATCTCCATTCTTTTTGTTATTGGCACTACAATCATATTCTCCACATTAGGATACACGATATTGATGCTTTGGATTTGCAAGAAAAGCTTTTCTTTCCAACATTTTCCTTGTAATTAATGTTCATCCGTGAAATGAGACAAACATGGATACTTATAATAATCTCTATTCTTTTTGTTATAGGAACTACAATCATGTCCTTTACATTGTGATACACGATCATGATGCTTTGGATTTGCAAGAAAAGCTTTTCTTTCCACTATTTTTCTTATAATCAAAGTTCATCCGTGAAACGGGATAAATATGGATAGCCATAATAACCTCCATTCTTTTTGTTATTGGTACTACAATCATGTTTTCCACATTGGGATATACAATATTGATGCTTTGGATTTGCAAGAATAGTTTTTCTTTCCACCATTTTCCTTATAATCAATGTTCATCCATGAAATGAGACAAACATGAATACTCGCAATGGTCTCCATTCTTTTTGTTATTGGCACTACAATCATGCTCTCCACATTAGGATACGTGATATTGATGCTTCGGATTTGCAAGAAAAGCTTTTCTTTTCACCATTTTCCTTGTAAATTAATCTCCATCCATGAAATGTTCTCCGTATTGTGATACACGATCTTGATGCTTTGGATATGCAAGAAGAGCTTTTCTTTCCACCATTTTCCTTATAATCAAAGTTTACCTGTGAAATGAAACAAACTTGGATACTCATAATAATCTATGTTCTTTTTGTTATTGGCACACAATCATGTTCTCCACATTGAGATACATGATATTAATGCTTCGGATTTGCAAGAAAATCTTTTCTTTCCAACATTTTCCTTGTAATTAATGTTCATCCATGAAATGAGACAAAGTTGGAAACTCGTAATAATCTCCATTCTTTTTGTTATGGGCACTACAATCATGTTCTTCTCATGGGGGTACATGATATTAATGCTTTCGATCTGCAAGAAAAGCTTTTGTTTCCACCATTTACCTTATAATAAAAAATCAACTATGAAATGAGGCAAATTGGGATGCCCGTAATAATCTCCATTCTTTTTGTTATGGGAACTACAATCATGTTCTCTTCATTGGGATACATGATATTGATTCTGTGGATTTGCAATAAAAGCTTTTCTTTCCACCAATTTCTTTATAATCAATGTCCATCCATGAAATGGGAAAAACGTCGATGCTCATATTAATCTGCATTCGTTTTGTTATTAGCATTACAATCATATTCTCCACATTAGGTACACAATATTGACACTTCAGATTTGCAAGAAAAGCTTTTCTTTCAACCATTTTCCTTGTAATTAATGTTCATTCGTGAAACGAGACAAACATGGATGCTCATAACAATCTAACTCTTTTTGTTTGGCACTACAATCATGTTTTCCACATTGTGATACATGATCTTGGTCTTTGCAATTGCAAGAAAAGGTTTTCTTTCCACCATTTTCCTTGTAGTCAAAGTTCATCTGTGAAATGAGACAAACTTTGATACTCATAATAATGTCCATTCTTTTTGTTGTTGGCACTACAATCATGTTCTCCACATTGTGATACATGATCTTGATGCTTTGGATTTGGAAGAAAAGCTTTCCTTTCCACCATTTTCTTTATAATCAAAGTTCATCCAAGAAATGAGATAAAATTGGAAACTCATAATAATCTCCATTCTTTTTGTTATGGGCGCTACAATCATGTTCTTCTCTTTGGGATACACGATATTGATGCTTTCGATTGGCAACAACAGCTTTTCTTTCCACCATTTTCCTTTTAATTAATGTTCATCAGTGAAATGGGACAAACTAAGATACTCATAGTAATCTACATTCTTTTTGTTATTGGCATTGTAATCATGTTCTCCACATTATGATACATGATCCTGATGCTTTGTATTCACAACAAAAGCTTTTCTTTCCACCATTTTCCTTGTAATTAATGTTCATTCGTGAAATGAAACAAACTTGTATGCTCGTAATAATCTCTATTCTTTTTTTGTTATTGGCACTACAATCATGTTCTCCACATAGGATACATGATATTGATGGTTTTGATTTGCAAGAAAAGCTTTTATTTTCACCGTTTTCCTTATAATCGAAGTACATCCATGAAATAAGACAAACTTGTATGATCTCTATTCATTTTGTTATTGGCACCGCAATCATGTTCTCCACATTAGGATACACGATGTTGATGCTTTTGATTTGCAAGAAAAGCTTTTCTTTCCACCATTTTCCTTGTGATCAATGTTTATCTGTGAAATGAGACAAACTTGGATACTCATAAAAATCTCCATTATTTTGTTTATGGGAACTACAGTCATGTTCTCCTCATTGGGATACACGAAATTGATGCTTTGGATTTGCAAGAAAAGATTTTCTTTCCACCATTTTCCTTATAATCAAAGTTCATTAATGAAACGAGAAAATCTAGGATACTGGTAATAATCTCAATTCTTTTTGTTATTGGCATTACAATCATGTTCTCCATGTTAAGATACACTCTTTCCACCATTTTCCCTATAATTAAAGTTCATCTATAGAATGAGACAAACTGGGATGCTCGTAATAATCCCCAATATTTTTGTTATTGGCACTTCAATCATATTCCCCACATTGTGATAGCAATCTTGATTATTTGGATTTGCAAGAAAAGCATATGTTTCCACCATTTTCCTTGTAATTATTGGTCATCCGTGAAACGAGATAAACTTGGATACTTGTAATAATCTCCATTCTTTTTATTATGGTCACTACAATCATGTTTTTCACATTGTGATACATGATCTTAACGCATTGGATTTACAGGAAAAGATTTACTTTTTACCATTTTCCTTATAATCAAAGTTCATTAGTGAAATGAGACAATCTTGGACACTCATGATAATCTTGATTCTTTTTGTTATTGGCATTACAATCATGTTCTCCATGTTAAGATACACTCTTTCCACCATTTTCCCTATAATTAAAGTTCATCCGTGGAATGAGACAAACTGGGATGCTCTTAATAATCCCCAATCTTTTTGTTATTGACTCTTCAACCATATTCCCCACATTGTGATAGCAATCTTGATTATTTGGATTTGCAAGAAAAGCATGTCTTTCCACCATTTTCCTTGTAATTAATGGTCATCCGTGAAACGAGACAAACTTGGATACTCGTAATAATCTCCATTTTTTTTATTATGGTCACTACAATCATGTTTTCAACATTGTGATACATGATCTTGATGCTTTGGATTTACAGGAAAAGATTTACTTTCCACCATTTTCCTTATAATCGAATTTCATTAGTGAAACGAGACAATCTTAGACACTCGTAATAATCTCGATTCTTTTTGTTATTGGCATTACAATCATGTCTCCATGTTAAGATACACTCTTTCCACCATTTTCCTTATAAATTAATGTTAATCGGTGAAATGGGACAAACTAGGATACTCGTAATAATCTACATTCTTTTTGTTATTGGCACTGCAATCATGTTCTCCACATTGTGATACATGATCTTGATGCTTTGGATTTGCAAGAAAAGATTTTCTTTCCACCATTTCCTTCGAATTAATGTTCATCTGTGAAATGAGACAAACTTGGAACTTGTAATAATCTCTATTCTTTTTGTTATTAGCACTATAGTCATGTTCTTCTCATTGGGATACAAGATATTGATGCTTTTAATTTGCAAGAAAAGCTTTTCTTTCAACCATTTTCCTTGTAATTAATGTTCATCGATGAAATGGGACAAACTAGATACTAATAATAATCTCCATTCTTTTTGTTTTTGGTGCTACAATCATGTTCTCCATATTGTGATACATGATCATGATGCTTTGGAATTGCAAAAAAAGCTTTTCTTTCCACCATTTTCCTTGTAATCAAAGTTCATCCGTGAAATGAGTCAAACCTAGATACTCGTAATAATCTCCATTCTTTTTGTTATGGGCACTACAATCATGTTCTTCTCATTGGGATGCATGATATTGATGGTTTGGGTGTGCAAGAAAAGCATTTCTTTCACCCATATTCCTTATAATCAATGTTCATTCGCGAAATGAGATAAACTTGGATACTTGTAATAATCTCTATTATTTTTGTTATTAGCACTACGATTATGTTCCCCACATTAGGATATGCGATCTTGATGCTTTGGATTTGTAAGAAAAGCTTTGCTTTCCACCATTTTCCTTGTAATTAATGTTCATCCATGAAATGAGACAAACTTGGTTACTCATAATAATCTCCATTCCTTTGGTTTTAGGCAATACAAGCATGTTCTCCTTATTGGGATACACGATATTGATGCTTTAGATTTGCAAGAAAAGCTTTTCTTTTCCACCAGTTTCCTTATAAGCAAAGTTCATCCACAAAATGAGACAAACTTCGTTACTCGTAATAATCTCCATTCTTTTTGTTATGAGCACTACAATCATGCTCTCCTTGTTGGGATACACGATATTGATGCTTTGTATTTGCAAGAAAAGATTTTCTTTCCACCATTTTTCTTATAATTATGTCATCCATGAAATGAAACGAGCTTGGACACTCGTAATCATCTTTATTGTTTTTGTTATTGGTACCACCATAGTGTTCCCTACATTGGGATACGTGATCTTGATGCTTTGGATTTGCAAGAAAAGCTTTGCTTTCCACCATTTTCCTTATAATTAATGTTCATCCGTGAAATGGATACTTGTAATAATCTCCATTGTTTTTGTTATTAGTACTACAATAATGTTCCCCACATTGGGATACACGATCTTGATGCTTTGGATTTCCAAGAAAAGCTTTGCTTTCCACCATTTTCCTTGTAACTAATGTTCATCCATGAAATGAGACAAACTTCGACTCATAATAATCTCCATTTTTTTTGTTATTGGCACTACAATCATGTTCTCTACATTAGGATACATGATATTGATGGTTTGGATTTGCAGAAAAAGCTTTTCTTTTCACCATTTTCCTTATAATCAAAGTTCACCCATGAAATGAGACAAACTTGGATACTAATAATAATCTCCATTCTTTTTCTTACTGGTACTACAATCATGTTCTCCACATTGTGATACATGATCTTGATGCTTTGGATTTGCAAGAAAAGCTTTTCTTTCCACTATTTTCCTTATAATTAATGTTCATCCATGAAATGTGATAGGGTTAGATACTCGTAATGATCTCCATTGTTTTATTATTAGCACTGCAATCATGTTCCCCACATTAGGATACGTGATCTTAATGCTTTAAATTTCTAGGAAAAGCTTTGCTTTCCACCATTTTCTTTGTAATTAATGTTCATCCATGAATTGAGACAAACTTGGATGGTCGTAATAATCTCTATTCTTTTTGTTATTGGCACTATAAACATGTTTTGCACATTGGGATACATGATCTTAATGCTTTCGATTTGCAAGAAAAGCTTTTCTTTCCACCATTTTCCTTATAATCAAAGTTTATCCCTGAAATAAGACAAAATTGGATGCTTGTGATAATCTCGATTCTCTTTGTTATGGGTACTACAATCATATTCTTCTCATTGGGATACATGATATTGATGCTCGGATTTGCAAGAAAAGTTTTTCTTTCCACCATTTTCCTTATAATCAAAGTTCATCTGTGAAATGAGTCGAACTTGCATACTCATAATAGTGTCCATTCTTTTTGTTATCGGCACTACAATCATGTTCTCCACATTGGATACACGATATTAATGCTTTGGATTTGCAGGAATGGCTTTTCTTTTCATCATCTTCCTCATAATTAATGTTCGTCGGTGAAATGAGGTAAATTTGGATACTCAAAATAATCTCCATTGCTTTTATTATTGGCACTATAATCATGTTCTCCACTTTGGGATACATGATATTGATGCTTTAGGTTTGCAAGAAAAGCTTTTCTTCCCACCATTTTCCTTATAATAAATGTTTGCCCGTGAAATAAGACAAACTTACATGCTCGTAATAATCTCCATTCTTTTTGTTATAGGCACTATAATCATGCTTTTCTCGTTGGGATACATGATAATGATGCCTTGGATGTTCATCCGTGAAATGAGACAAACTTGGACACTTATCATAATCTCCATTCTTTTTTTATGGGCAGTACAATCATGTTCTTCTCATTGGGATACATGATATTTATTGTTTCAATTTTCAACAAAAGCATTTCTTTCCCCTATTTTCCTTATAATCAATGTTCATCCATGAAATGAGACAAACTTGGATACTCATAATAATCCCCATTCTTTTTGTTATTGGTAGTACAATCATGTTCCCCACATTGGGATACGCAATCTTGATGCTTTAAATTTGCAAGAAAAGCTTTGCTTTCCACCATTTTCCTGGTAATTAATGTTCATCTATGAAATGAGACAAACTTGGGCACTCATAATAGTCTCCGTTCTTTTTGTTATTGGCACTATAGTCATGTTCTCTACATTGTGATACATGATCTTCACGCTTTGGATTTGCAAGAAAAGCTTTTCTTTCCACCATTTTCCATATAATCAAAGTTTACCTGTGAAATGAGACAAACTTGGATACTCATAATAATCTCCATTCCTTTTGTCATGGGTGCTATAATCATGTTCTTCTCATTGGGATACACAATATTGATGCTTTCAATTCTCAAGAAAAGCATTTCTTTCCCCCCATTTTCCCTATAACGAATGTTCATCCATGAAATGAGACACAATTGGATACTCGAAATAATCTCCATTGCTTTTGTTGTTGGCTGTACAATCATGTTCCCCATATTGGGAGACGCGATCTTGATGCTTTGGATTTGCAAGAAAAGCTTTACTTTCCACCATTTTTCTTGTAATTAATGTTCATCTGTGAAATGAGTCAAACTCGGACACTCATAATAATCTCCATTATTTTTGTTATTGGCACCATAATCATGTTCTCCTCATTGGGAAACACAATATTGATGCTTTGGATGTTCATCCGTGAAATGAGACAAATTTGGATACTCATAATAATCCCTATTCTTTTTGTCATAGACACTACAATCATGCTCTTCTCATTGGGATACACGATATTGATGCTTTCAATATGCAAGAACAGCATTTTTGACCCCATTTTCCTTAAAATCAATGTTCATTCGTGAAATGAGATAAACTTTGATACTTGTAATAATCCCCATTCTTTTTGTTATCGGTACTACAACCATGTTCTTCTCATTAGGATACACGATATTGATGCTTTCAATTTGTAAGAAAAGCATTTCTTTCCCCTATTTTCCTTATAATCAAAGTTAATCTGTAAAATGAAACAAACTTAAATATTCGTAACAATCTCTGTTCTTTTTGCTATTGGCACTATAATCATGTTCCCCATATTAGGATACGCGATCTTGATGCTTTGGATTTGCAAGAAAAGCTTTGCTTTCCACCATTTTCCTTGTCATTAATTTTCATCCGTGAAATGGGACAAACTTGGACACTCATAATAATCTCCATTCTTTTTGTTATTGGCACTACAATCATGTTCTCCACATTGTGATACATGATCCTCATCTTTGGATTTGCAGGAAAAGCTTTTCTTTCCACCATTTTCCACATAATCAAAGTTCATCTACGAAATGAGACAAACATGGATGCCCATAGTAATCTCCATCTTTTTGCTATTGGCACAACAATCATGTTCTCCACATTGGGATACATGATCTTAATGCTTGGGATTTGCAAGAAAAGCTTTTTCTTCCACCATTTTCCTTACAATCAAAGTTCATCTGTGAAATGAGAAAAACTTGGATACTAATAACAATCTCCATTCTTTTTGTTCTTGGCACTACAATTATGTTCCCCACATTGGGATATGTGACCTTGATGCTTTGGATTTCCAAGAAAAACTTTACTTTCCACCATTTTCCTTGTAATTAATGTTCATCTGTGAAATGGGACAAACTTGATTACTCGTAATAATCTCTATTCTTTTAGTTTTGGGCGCTACAACCATGTTCTCTTCATTGGGATACACGATATTAATGCTTTGGATTTGCAAGAAATGTTTTTTTTCATCCATGAAGTGAGACAAACTTGGATACTTGTAATAATCTACATTTTTTTTTGTTATTGGCCCCACAATCATGTTCTTCTCATTAGGATACATGATATTGATGCTTTGGATTTGCAAGAAAAGTTTTTCTTGCCACCATTTTTCATATAATCAAAGTTCATCCGCGAAATGAGCCAAACTTGGATACTCATAATAATCTCCATGCATTTTGTTATTGGCATGACAATCATGTTCTCCGCATTGGGATACATGATATTGATGCTTTTGATTTGCAAGAAAAGCTTTTCCTTCCACCATTTTTCTTGTAATCACAGATCATCCGTGAAATGAAACAAACATAGATACTCTTAATAATCTCCATTCTTGTTGTTATTGGCACTAGAACCATGTTCTCCACGTTGTGATACACGATCTTGATGCTTTGGATTTGCTAGAAAAGCTTTTCTTTCCACCATTTTTCTTATAATCAAAGTTCATTCATGAAATGAGACAAACCTGGATACTCGTAATAATCTCCAATCTTTTTGTTATTGGCACTACAATCATGTTCCCCACATTGGGATATGTGATCTTGATTCTTTGAATTTCCAAGAAAAACTTTGCTTTCCACCATTTTCCTTGAAATTAATGTTCATTCATGAAATGGGACAAACTTGATTACTCATAATAATCTCCATTCTTTTGGTTTTGGGCACTGCAACCATGTTCTCATCATTGGGATACATGATATTGATGCTTTGGATTTGCAAGAAAAGTTTTCCTTTCCACCATTTTCCTTATAATCAAAGTTCATCCATGCAATGAAACAAACTCGGATACTCGTAATAATCTCTATTCTTTTTGTTACAGATGCTACAATCATGTTCTCCTCATTGGGATACATGATATTGATGCTTTGGATTCGCAAGAAAAGCCTTCTTTCCTATATTTTCCTTATAATCAAAGTACATCAGTGAAATAAGATGAACTTGACACTCGTAATAATCTCAATTCATTTTATTATGGCCACCACAACCATGTTCACCTCATTGGGTTGCACAATATTGATGCTTTGGATTTGCAAGAAAAGCTTTTCTTTCCACTATTTTCCTTATAATCGAAGTTCATCCGTGAAATAAGCTAAACTTGGATACTCATAATAATCTCCATTCTTTTTGTTATTGGCACTATAATCATGTTGCCCACATTGGGATACACGATCTTGATGCTTTGGACTTGCAAGAAAAGCTTTTCTTTCCACCATTTTCCTTGTAATTAATGTTCATCTATGAAATAAGATAAACTTAGATACTAATAATCTCCATTCGTTTTGTTATTGGCACTACAATCATGTTACCCACATTAGGATACGCGATCTTAACGCTTTGGACTTGGAAGTAAAGCTTTTCTTTCCACCATTTTCCTTGTAATTAATGTTCATCTGTGAAATGAGATAAACTTGGATACTAATAATAATCGCCATTCTTTTTGTTATTGGCACTACAATCATGTTTTTGACATTGTGATACACAATCTTGATGCTTTGGATTTGCAAGAAAAGCTTTTCTTTCAACCATTTTCCTTATAATTAAAGTTCATTTATGAATTGAGACAAACTTGGATGCTCATAATAATCTCCATTCTTTTTGTCATTGGCACTACAATCATGTTCCCGACATTGGGATATGTGATCTTGATGCTTTGGATTTCTAAGAAAAGCTTTGCTTTTCACCATTTTCCTTGAAATTAATGTTCATCCATGAAATGAGACAAACTTGATTACTCGTAACAATCTCCATTCTTTTGATTTTGGGTGCTACAACCATGTTCTCGTTATTGGGATACACGATATTGATGCTTGGTATTTGCAAGAAAAGTTTTTCTTTCCACCATTTTCCTTATAATTAAAGTTTATCCGTGAAATGAGACAAACTTGGATACTCGTAATAATCTCCATTCTTTTTGTTACAGACACTACAATCATGTTCTCCTCATTAGGATGCATGATATAGATGCTTTTGATTTGCGAGAAAAGCTTTTCTTTCCTTTATTTTCCTTACAGTCAAAGTACATCCATGAAATGAGACAAACTTGACACTCGTAATAATCTCAATTCATTTTGTTATGGCCACTACAACCATGTTAACCTCATTGGGATGCACAATATTGATGCTTTGGATTTGCAAGAAAAGCTTTTCTTTCCACTATTTTCCTTATAATCAAAGTTCATTCGTGAAATAAGCCAAAGTTCGATGCTCATAATAATCTCCGTTCCTTTTGTTATTGGCACTACAATCATGTTTTCCATATTTGAATACACGATATTGATGCTTTGGATTTGCAAGAAAAGTTTTTCTTTCCACCATTTTCCTTATAATCAAAGTTCATCCATGGAATGAGCCAAACTTGGACACTCATAATAATCTCTATTCTTATTGTTATTGGCACCACAATCATTTCCCCACATTGGGATACGTGATCTTGATGCTTTGGATTTCCAAGAAAAGCTTTGCTTTCCACCATTTTCCTTGTAATTAATGTTCATTCGTGAAATGAGACAAACTTGATTACTCATAATAATCTCCATTCTTTTGGTTTTGGGCACTACAACCATGTTCTCCTCATTAGGATAAACAATATTAATGCTTTGGATTTGCAAGAAAGTTTTTCTTTCCACCATTTTCCTTATAATCAAAGTTCATCCAAAAAATGAGACAAACTTGGATACTCGTAATAATCTCAATTCTTTTTGTTACAGACACTACACTCATGTTCTCCTCATTGGGATAAATTATATTGATGCTTTGGATTTGCAAGAAAAGCTTTTCTTTCCTCTATTTTCCTTACAATCAAAGTACATCCATGAAATGAGACAAACTTTGACACTCGTAATAATCTCAATTCATTTTGTTATGGCCACTACAACCATGTTAACCTTATTGGGATACACAATATT
>JBBYHM010363477.1:0-19926 GCA_038381775.1 Adansonia rubrostipa | reverse complement strand
CAAGCAAAAACTATATCTTAATTGTTTAAAGAAGGAATATACAGTGAAGGCAGCAGTAGCCATATGATCAATCATTATGAAGGTGTTTTTTTTTTTATCTTATTGAAACACAAAATATAGTGTTTCAAAGAAAGGCAATATGTTGTAAGACCAAGTAAAATTAACCAATCCATCATCATTAATTTACGCAAAATAATGAAGTTGCCGATGCTGAAACTCGAGATCCATGGCGTCTATAGCTTGGGGATCGGACAAGGGTGAGGACTGTCCCAATGGTCACGATGTGCTGGCGGGTGATTTCTTTGAGGTAACAACAACGGTTCAACGCCATGGTTATATCGAACTCTTCGCGCAACATTGAAAGTACTTTCCTCACACCGGCTTCTCCCACGGCAGCCAATGAAAACATCACTGGTCGTCCAATCTGAGATTTACAAAATCAGTTCTTTACTTGAAGCTTGTGCCAAATCTATGTTACTTAGATTTGAGTACGAAGATCGGATATATTATATGTATAAATCACGCATGTGTATGTTTAAAATTTTTCAAGTTTTTTCATGCGTCATATTTTTATTTTTGTATCCGAAAATATATTAAACACGACATTTCAAAAAAAATAAGAGTCAGGAGCAACATAAATGTTTTTTCATGAGGCGGTCGTATACTTACAAAAATATACCGGAGGCTTCCAGTGCTAAAAGCTTTGAAAACATCGGTTCCACGCCTAATACCGCCATCCAAGAAGACAGGCACCCGCCGTTGTGCAGCTTTCACAACCTGGTAAGTTAAAAGAATTGTTCAAGACATATTGTTTTGGTATCCTTGTCCAACGATAAAACAGACTGCTCAGTTCAACCAGTTCAATAAAAAATCGGAGATCCAATCAATTCGACTTCTGATTCGGTTTTTTATTCATTGCTTTGTCCCGTGTGAGCACAAGTCGGAAGCATTGGCATACCCCTTCCAGGGCCACGATAGTTGCAGGAACATAGTCAAGCTGGCAAGCTCCATGGTTGGAGACAATGATACCAGCTGCTCCAGCCTGTACAGCCATCCTCGCTGCAATGGAAGAATAGGTGGTGAAAGAGTTAAATTGCGGTTGGAAATTCATTTTCAATCACGTAATGAATGCTATTTAGTCAACTACGGTAAATATCAACAACGAATATTAATGGTAAAAAAAAAGTCAAAATCACAAAATAATGGTTAAAAACTAGTATATGTTATCAAAATGTCCGAAGATGCGGTGGAATTCGATTTTTCTTACTATCTTCAGCAGTGAGAACACCCTTTACAAGAATTGGCAAGTTGGTAACTGTCTGAAGCCATTGCACATCCTATACAGAGCCAATAGAGTTAACTGAATACACTATTAATTGAAAGAATCTTTAGAAATATGCTATGTTGCCCGGATTTGAGATGATTGTTGAATACGGTTATATTCAAGTTTTTTAAGTTTTTCTATATATTTGGAGGATCATTCACCCATTTTCATGTCTAAATCTATGTCAAACATAGATACTTTAATAAAAATAAAAAGTTCGTGTAACACAAGTTCTATGAGTTCTTTTAGCTGTATCATAACTTTGTTCTTGTCTGCATTCCGCTAAACTTGATCATTATAATAAGAAATCAAATATGGTTGCTATTCACTTATGCTATTTGGAAGGAATGAGTGTCAAATATGAATATATGTCTGATACAAGTATATTCAATTTTTTAAAATATTTTCATGTATAATCCTTGGAGTATCATGATATCCTATACTCGTGTTCAGATATATGTTAGACATAAGTGTTAAATACGGATATTTAAAAAAAAAAAAAAGGGACAAACAACGTAGATATATTTATACCTTCCAGCTAAGGGTACGATCAATTTGTCCAGCAACATATGAAGCAAGTCCTGAGTAATCGGCCTGCATATGGCTCGTGAACAAATAAATAGTATACGAAAATCAAGCTCATTACTTGATTTGAAAAGTTTATATATGGTTCATTAGTAGGTTGATAACTGCACGGTTTAAAAGGACTAACGCACTTTATCCATCTTCCCAAGGTCCAAACCTTCAAAGCTCTTTACTGTCAAAAATGGTGGTAAGGTAAACCTGCAAAGACAATATCAAAACAGCATGAAACATCTAATGCTAAGTTGAACTAATTGTGAACTCAAGGTATTAAGAAGAATGCTTCAAAGCAGCATCCAGACTTTGAGAGAAAATCCCGATGTCACTCGAATTCAAGTGTGTGTTTAATATGAGTATTTTTAATATTTTAAAAGGTTTTTTTTTTTAATTTATATGGAGAATATTGGGAGACTCATATCCTCGTACTCATATTTGAAAATATACTGAACATGGATATCAAATATAAATACTTTAAAAAATATGAAGAGTCAGAGCAATGGACAGTCCTACCTGTTCCTGATGTCAGCTTCTCTGCGACCGAGCCCTGGAGTATCAACTGTAAGAGCAATTGCCTTGAAACCAGCCCTTTCAGCTCTTCTCACAAGCTGTGCAACTACATTCCTGTCCCTGTATACCTCCAGGTTAGACATTAGAAATCAGCTCCGACTCTTCATTTCTGAAGAGCTCGTCTCACACCCTTGTCTGATACATATCCGAACACGGATGTAGGAGTATGACCTTCTTAAAAGTTTCAAAATACTTTAAAAAAATTAAACATACCCTTATCTAATACTTACACTCGAATTCAAATAACTTAGTAAAAACCTCATTTCAAACTAGAGTTGGAAAACCTATTCCTGGTCCTGTTGAAGCAACCTCCTCAACGCTAGTAGTAGCCCATGAGGATAATGTCTAAAAATGATCACCAACCAATAAATAAATCAAGTAAGAATTATATAACCTGGTTGGATGATAAACATAGATTTGTCTGTTTGAAGATCCATTATGAAACTATGAAAAGAAGAAAAAACTAATTCATTGGTGTCAAATATATTCTAACTGCCTGAATTGGCCTTTTTTTAACCCAAAAAACAATGTTAAGAAACATGATCACATGTTTTCTTCTTTATATTTACATTTAGCTTGTTATGAAATTTTTAGTTTAACATTTGACCGTATGAAATTCATGCTTCCTATGAACAAATGTCCTTATAGACATGTCCTTGGCAGGGCAAAGCTATATTTTTTTAATGCTTTTATTGAAATCTGATTCGAGTTAGATTGGTCCAACGATTCATTTTATTGTTTGAAAAATATTAAAAAAATTTGGATAGAAAAGGATCGAACTATACAATTCAAGTCTATCAAACAAAAAAAAAAAAATAATCTGACCCTTAAACATTTCTACATGCTTATAAGGTTTATGGATAAATTTATAAATAGAAAGTTAGGGTGGAAAGCCAAACCATAATTGTTCCAGCTGCTGGTGCAACCCTGGCCTTGCATTTTCCCCTGACAAAAATTGAAGGATGCTGTCAATCCAATTGCTTTCCGCGAAAGTATTAAGGTTCATGTCAAATGCAACAAGATCCATCATGAAAGAATCTACAAGAGTGAGGTTGTTAAACATATCGCATGTATTATTTAAATTCAGACATAAGTGTCAAATATGAATTTGTATTTGATACAGATATGTTTAATTTTCTTTTTAAAAAAATTTATATATTAATAGAGTCATAACCTTGTACTTATATTCAGATATTCATTAAACACAAATAATTAAAGGAAAATGAAGTACTCATACAAATGCAATACTTCATTCAATTACTTGATTCGATTAACAATTTCAGGATGAGCCATTTTCTGCGTCGTGCAGGGGCAATCACGATGGGCATTGATATCTTGAAACCCAAAACAGTGGTACTCATGTCTATCTTGCTTCAATCAGAATCCGAGGACGAAACCTAAGCATTATACAAATAAAGATTTCAAGAAATGGAAATCTAAATGTTAGTCGAATTCAGATGTAAGTATTGAATATAGATATGTTTTAATTTTTTTTAAATTTTTATATATTTGAAGGACTCTTAAAAAATCATATCTCCTACTCTTATCCAAATATACATGGATATAAGTATTTAAAAATAAAAAATAAAAGTCAAAACAGCGTAGCTAAAGAAAGGAATAATCTAAGTTGTTTCTGTAAATAACAGATAGAAAAGCTCACAGGATCCCGGAAAAAGCATTTCTGTCCGTAATGTCCACTGGTCCCTAGCACCAGATCCATGGTAATCATACAGCATCTTTGGCAACTTTTGCTTTGCAATTGCCTCGTATTCACTCACATTGGTTATCTCCATCTTTGCGTCTGAAATTTTAGTCTTCTGCCTGCAATTTTGGCACTAGTTAGTTTTTAATATTATCCACCTATCATTAATTGGTTTTAGGATAGATGCTTGATATTTTAGGACTTATGATTTCTATAATATTCAAATTCAAAAGTAAGTGTCAGTCGGATTATGTATTCATCATAGGCTCAATTTTTTAATCTTTTTTCATACATATCACACTTTATATACATATCCAGATACGTGTCAAACAATAATATTTTTTAAAAAAAAAAAAAGAAAAATCCATATATCATTAACTATACTTCAACTCTTTTAACTAAGTCACTAATAAACAAAATATTGTAGCTGTTCTGTTTGGTTGCCAGAAAAAAGAAGTAAAAACATAATTGAAAAAACAATTTCCAACACTGTTGGGCCTTACATAAGGTAATTATGTTTATTTTGTCTTTGAAGAAACTAATTATTTAGGTAAGGTTTTTTTTTTTTTAAGGAGATCGTATCATGTTAAAAAAAATTATAAATATTAAAATTTAAATTTTAAATTTATTATACATAAAGTATAATTGTATGAACTAACTTTAAATTCATCCTACGTATAAAAAAATAAAAATTACTAAAAAAAAAGACATTAACGTAAACAAATTCAAAGTTCGTAATCAAAAACATGTAAAAATTAATCAAAGTGTTGACCCAAAAACATTAAGAAAAAAACATGGGAAAATGTCATGTCTTATAGCAGAATCATAACAAATGTTATAGGTTACTGTTCTAAACCAACATGGCAAAAAAAAAAAAAGGAGTAATGAAAAGAGAATGAAATAAAGCAAACAAAAAAAAAAATACCCTTAGGTTACAAAAACTTATGCACCAGAATGCATGTAGAGAAGAAACCAGTTAAAGAGATAAACTCTACTTTGGATTTTAATGTAAGACAAAGAAACAGATTGGCAATAAAAAAAATCAAAGGGTTTATATATGAATTTGAAAGTTGACAAAAAAAAGTATATGATGTGAATATTTATCCTATACAAGTATGCTTTTTTTTAATATATTTTTCATACTTTTGAATGATAACAACCTATACTCATATTCAAATATATTTTGGATATACATGTCGGATACAAATATCTACATAGTAGACGTATGTAAGTCATAAAAAAGGGGAAAGAAGTAGGAAATTACAAGAAGATGAGCATTTAGAGGTGAGAATTTGAGTCCAAATCTTGCTAGTGGGGAATTCTCATCCACATATCCTCTGTTTTTTCACAGCTTTGCTTTGTATATTACATTTCTCGTGGAAAAGTAAATAGATAAAAAGACATGGGGAAAAAGTTAGCATAATTTTAAGAGAGACAATAAATTAAGAAATTTTTTGAGAAGTGAAAGTGACAAAAGTGGCTCTCCCTTAATTTATCTGTCAGAGCATGAATTTGAAAGATAACATTTTCATATAATTTTCGTCATTTGTTTTTAATTTGGGCCAAAGCTCTCCTTTAAAACACTCTTCTCGATTTTATGGTAGTTTTTTATATCCAATTAATTAGGGTCTATATACATTAATTAAAATTATTTAATTATTATTTTTGAAAAATATTTTAATATTTAATATATTATTTTTATTAAATTTAAAAAAAATATAATTCATTTAGTAGATATATTTTTAAATATTAACCAATATTATTAACATTAATTAATTTTTTTAACGATTACTTTGAATTAAACTTAAACTAACTACATGCAATGTTTGGGCCTACCCAATGAAAATCCAACGAACATCAACAGATGATCCAAAATATCCCTCTGTGAAGAAAACTTAACCAATAAATCTCTTCAAAGATTAGGTTGGAGTAGGTTTTGAGTTTGCTTTTTCTTCACCTAGACATCTTAGTCCAGATTACGCATTTGGTATGAAAAAAATATTTTTAAATTTTAAGTCGTATCCTAACCCAACTCCTAGATGTGTTTACTTGGAAAGGAAGAGGCAATGGCCCATACCGCAGAACCCCATATGCAAAGAAAGAAATATCAATTTTGCAAGCTTGCCCTATAGCCCTAGGCCTTGGGCCTCTCTCCTCATTCTAAGGATGATTGATTAATCGCTAACTCATTCTAAACGATCATGGCTAGCATTATCCTTCGGCCGCCCAAGGTGAAGACCAGGAAGCATGGCTACTGAGAAACTCGGAATCAAAGTCGAACACAATCCTCCTAAATCCAAACTTTCTTAACTCGGTGTCCGCCAGTGGCCCACGTATGTAAAAGCCTTGAACATTTTTCCCGCTGCTATGTTTTACTCATGGGTTTTCACTTTTATCCCAGTCCTCTCAAATTTATGGGATTATACGTAGAAATAGAAACTAAAGTCAGTAATGAAACAATCTTGTATATATAATGTAACTTATCAGCATATAGCCGGAGAAAACTGCTACAGATGCTAAAACTTGAACTAATACGTAGTATTATAGAACCTTTCTTAATTGACAATATAATTTTTAATTATATTTTGGATTTTTATAGATGAGGTTGTAATCCCGGTAAATTCATGAGATTATATGTAGAAATAAAAATTAAAGTCAGTAATTAAAAAATCTTGGTATATATAATGTTAAGATTCAACATATAGCTGGAGAAAATCCAGCTTAGAGTTGGATAAAATTTGTTATAGATGCTGA
The DNA here is from genome assembly GCA_038381775.1 of Adansonia rubrostipa. Classification (NCBI taxonomy): domain Eukaryota; kingdom Viridiplantae; phylum Streptophyta; class Magnoliopsida; order Malvales; family Malvaceae; genus Adansonia; species Adansonia rubrostipa. The sequence continues at coordinate 12,997 of JBBYHM010363477.1, read as the reverse complement.
GACTTGAACTGACACATAATATAGTAAAGCTAATTTTTAATTGTGTTTGGGGGAATTTTTTATAGGTGGGGTTGTAATCCTAGTAAATTTCCATGGACATATGAAGCCAAAGAGACATGTTATCTTTTAGAGGGTAAAGTTAAGGTATACCCTAACGGAAGCAAGGAATTTGTGGAGATTGGTGCTGGTGACTTGGTTGAGTTTCCTAAAGGAATGAGTTGCACTTGGGAAGTTTCTATAGCTGTAGACAAGAACTGTAAGTTTGATTGAGTGTTTTAATCTTTGAGGTCTTATTAACCTCTTTTCTTCATTGTTATTATCCAATAAAAATCATGCTCAATTAAAAGTTTGATTATGATCGATCGTTCAATCGATAAGTACTATAACTTTGTTTTAGTATGTTAACCTAAGGTCTTTTATCCTCTTTACTCCATTTTAATTATCTATCTTATCCAGATTTGGAGGTGGGAGTCAGGGTATGTGTCCAACATGAGTATGCTTAAATTTTTTCTAATTTTTTCATATATTTGAAGGATCATAATCTCATACCCATGTTCGAATATATGTCTTGTACAAGTACTTTAAGAAAAAATGAAGAGTCTGTATAACATAGGTTATTATTCAATAAAAATCATGCCTGAACTATTGTTAAGGACTATCTCTTCTCTTAAAGTTTGATTATGATAAGTAGTTCAGGTTACAAGTACTAGAAGTTTGATTTAGCTTTTTAATCTAAGGTCTTTTACCCACTTTTCTCCATTCTTTTTATCTAATAAAAATCATGCCTAGCTTCAGTTAAAGTTTGATTATGGTTAGCAGTTCAGTTGACAAGCATTATATCTTTGATTTAGGGTTTTAATATAAGGTTTTTTTTACCTTATATTACTCGAATTCGAGAGTGAGTATTAGATAAAGGTACGTGTCCAACATGGGTATACTCAATTTTTTCATGTATTTGGAGGATCGTATCCATATATTCATGTCTGAATATGTGCCTGATATATATGTTGGAAACAAATATTTCAAGAAAAATGATAAGTCATAGTAACACGGCTTTTATCCTCTTTTCTCCATTGTTATTATTCACTAAAATCATCCTTGGACTTTGGTGTGTAGTACCTATCTTGTTCTCTGTGATCAGTTGTTTGCTAGTTCTCTGTACTTTAGATGTATAATCACAATAATGGTAGTATAATGGAATGCGAATAAGATGAAAATAGAGGGTTTTATCATTTTCTCAATTACTTCGATTCGAAAGTGAATGTTGGATATAAGTATGTATAGATATGGGTATACTCATTTAAAAAAAATCGTATTTTTGAAAAATCATACCTTATACTTATGTCTAAATATGTGTCAAACATAGATGTTAAATATAAATATTTTAAAGAAAAACATGAAGAGTCTATGTTACAGGAATATATTAGCATGGGTATACTCATTTTTAAAATTTTTTTCATATATTTGAAAGATTGTACCATCATATTTATATTTTAATATGTATCAAATATAGATGTTTGACATGAATTTTTTAGAGAATATAAAGAGTTCAAATAACACATGATAGAAAATAGCATAGAAGATAGGAGGCAATTTGACTATATATTATTCTAGCTTTGAGCACATCGGGGTAGTTTTTTCATACCATTTTAACCGATAAACAAACAAAAGAATATCCAATGACTTTAAAATCCATTATATGTTTCCACTGTTATTTATTCAAAATGTTTGTGGTATTATTATGGTAGAATGATTATAATGCTGTAAAAATTGGACTAAATTTGAAGTTAAATCCCTTGTCTTCGCTAAGGACTCCCGTAGTCAACTTGAGCATTTCATGTATTGATATTAAAAGATTTTATGGACAGTGCCGAATTGTAGTTTAAAAATTTTTAATTTTTTTTAAATCTAAATTATATGCAATTATATTTGATTTAAATTATTATTTAAATATTAATAAAAAATTAAAAATTTATCTTAATGTTTTTATATATTAAAATTAAATTTAAATAAAAATATTTTTATTATTAAATAATTGTTTATTTAAATCAGAGAACACTGCATTGAAGGTCAGGCTCGGGCAAGCGTTGCTCACTTTGGGGATTAGATTTCCCTTCCATATTATTTCATTCCACGTACTTGAGTATTTTAACTAGGGGACCAGTTATTTTTGCTCCAAAAATAAGGTATAAATCGCTTTTCTTAACTCATGGAGTTTTATTCGGTGATTTGATATATGATTTTCGAAGTCAAAATTGTTTAATTTAAATTATTATTTATAATAAAAAATATTTTTATTTAAATTTAAAATTATTTTTAATTAAATTTAATTATAAATATTAGTATAAAATAATTTTTTAGTATTGTTTTATAATATTATCTTGAATAATAAAAATTTTAAAATTAAAATAATTTAATTATAAATATTAATAAAAAATAATTTTAAGAGTTCGATCATGCCTAAGTTAGGAAGTAACAAAAATTTCAATGTGACATGAACACTCGTACAGAAATGTTAAACAAGAGTTTGTATTAAACCTGTTCATTATCTAAATTAGTCATGATTTAAAAAGGTTAAAATCTAAGATGATTTAAATTTACTGTAAAAAAATAATAAAATATAAAAAATTATTTTTTAATTAATATTTATATATTTTGTAATAAATAATGTTGGCTAAACAGATTATTAAATCTTTGAATATATATAGCATGTATAATCTGACGCAAGCTATGATAGGACTAAAAAAAAATTCCAGAGAACCCTGGAAATATGCTGAGGAGACTTCTGCGACATTCCTTCACTGTTCCAGAGTGAGAAAAGCCCAAGAAAGCCCTCGACATGTAGCAAAATAAAGGAGAGACTTCTACTACATTCCCTCACCGTTTCATTTAACTTTTATATAGAAGAACAAAACATCTTCTGTTGTTCATACGAAAGTTGCAGAAAAAGATCAAAACCGGAAACAAAAATGGTAGACGAAATTACTTTGTTAGATTTTTGGCCAAGCCCATTTGCGATGAGGGTTCGGATCGCATTGGCCGAGAAACGATTAGATTATGAATCAAAGGAAGAAGATTTGAGCAACAAAAGCGACCTACTTTTGAAGATGAACCCTGTTCACAAGCAAATCCCAGTTTTGATTCACAATGGGAGACCTGTTTGTGAATCCCTAATCATTGTTCAATATATTGATGAAGTTTGGACTCACAAATCTCCCTTGCTTCCTTCTCTTCCTTATGATACAGCTAATGCCAGGTTTTGGGCTGATTTTGTTGACAAAAAGGTTACAGTCTTTTACTTTTTGATGCTACTATTACTCATTTATTATGTTTAAGCTTTGCTTTGGGTTATGGGAACTTACATAGATGCCAGGTGTTTGGACTACATTGTTTCAACTTTTATTTTTTTAAATATTCGTTTTTAATTGAGATTTAGATATGATTTTAATTTTTTAAATAAATTAAAATTTTATTAAAAAAATTAATTATATTTATATTGAATTTTTATATTCAAATTTAAATAATATAAACGTTTGATATGAAGTAAATGTTTAATATAATATATTTTATTTATATTTTATTTTTTATATATTTAAAAAATTATATTATTATATTATATTAAAAATGTATGTTAAACATGAATATAATGAAAAAAAGAAAGTTTGGGTTATGTACCTATCATCAATGATTTCAAGCCAGAAGTTTATACGTTTTCTTTTGAAGGGTAGATCTTTCAAATTCAAGTTTTTTAATCCAAACTCTATCTCGTCCTTTTATCTTTTCATTAACAACTTATTAGCAATCCTATTAGGCTAATTAATTTCTTGACCAAATTTTTTATGTTATATTTCTTTTAACTATTTAAAAGTTTTAACTCATGTTATTTAGATACATGTGTCAATATTAGATATGGATATGTTCAAGTTTTTATAAATTTTTTATATATTTCGAAAGTCTTTTTTATATTTATATTAATATTTATATTCGAATATACGTTTAATATAAATATCAAATATAAATATTTAAAAAAATAAAAAATTAGAACAATATAAGTTTTAACGTGAAATATAAAATATGCAGATATATACCCCATTGGGAAGTTAGTATGGGGAGCCACAGGTGAGGTCCAAGACGCTGCAAAGAAAGAGCTAATTAAGTGCTTCAAGGTGCTCGAAGGAGAGCTTGGAGATAAGCCTTACTTTGGAGGTGAAACCTTTGGGTTTATAGATGTGTCATTGATTCCCTTCCACAGTTGGTTCTATGCATTTGAAACTTGTGGGGATTTCTGCATTATTGCAAACTGCCCAAAGTTGGTTGCTTGGGCTAAAAGATGCATGGAAAGGGATAGTGTTTCCAAGTCCTTGCCTGACCAATATAAAGTTTATTGTCATCTTATGGAACTTAGGAAGAAGTTTGAAGCCAAATAAGCCGTTTTTAAAAATTTTTTTTGTTCTTCAAAGGACTTTTAGGCCTTTAAATAACTTAGCTTGTTAAATAAGAATGCCATGTTTTTGGTGTAATTAGTAAAGTTTCTTGCAAGGAAGAGTTAGATTTCCTTTCTTTTCCCTTTTATTTAGTGAAATTTTTAATTTTATAAAAAAAATTTAATATTGACTTATTTAAAGATCGAAATACTTGCTTAGCATAATAGATTCAATAATTTATATGAAAATTATAAATTTTAGTTAACCTGTAATAATAAAATAAATTTTTGAGTCAGTTAAATTCGTCGAGATATGAGAAAAAATTTAAAAATTTTTTATCACAGCTTAATCAATGAACAGATTTAATTAAAAAATTATTTTATATTTATATTTTAATAAATATGTATCATGTTATTGATTCGAATTGTAAAATTGTAAAAATTTCCTTTGACGGTGAAAGAATTTCTACTTTAATTACCAATGAAATTTTCTTATTCAACAACTATTCCTAACTACATGTCAGTTACAATCCGTTACCAACAAGTAATTTTTTTTTGGTAAAACAGCCAAATTCTTTTTTTCTGAACAACTTCAAATATTCAACTCTTTTCATAATCTGATGCATGTAATCATAATTATATATCCATTATGAAATGTTTTTTCTTTACTGAGATCTGATCAAGTAATTTAAAAATTAATTTTATTATTTAAAATAATATTAAAAATTATTTTTATAATTACTATATATAATTAAATTTAAATAAATAATATTTTATTATTTAAAATAATTTAAATTAAATAAATTTATATTTAAATTTAATCCAATATAAATTAAATTTATCAAATTAAATAAATTGAATGAGATAAACAAATATAATAATACGAGAATGAGACATGATCTCGTAAAAAATATAACAAATGCTAAATCCCAAAGTACTCCGCGGCAATTTAAGATATGATTTCTATGTGAAGTACGCGTGTAAATATAGATAAAATAAATATATATAATAAATTTTGAAGGTTTTCAAGTGTAGATAAAAAGTGTCCACATCTTCTTTATACATATATATATATATTTTATTTTATCATTATATTTAACAATATTATTTATATTTTTACTATATTATTATATTTAAATTATTTTATATAATAAAATTTTTAAATATTATTAATTTATATTATATAAATTTTAAAATATATTATAATATACATCATAATATTTGATAATATTATCTTATCATCGTCATTGTTTGTGGGGTGTGGGTTCCACACACCGCTTTATCTACTTTTTAACATTTTTTTAAAAGAAGTTTTTTACATTATCGCATGTTTCCTTCCCTCCGATGAAAGGCAGAAGGGAAGGATTAAAGGAAACGACTTTTTCTTATCAAAGCAAAATAGGGTTTTAGTGATGTGATGGAAGGGAAAAAGTGATCAAAGAGTATGACAAAAAAAAACGTTAATTTTAAACATAATTATATAAATATATATTATATATAAAATAATTAAAATAAAATATAATATAATTTTATATTTTAAAATTTATATAATATAAATTATTAATATAATAAAATTAATATACATATAAAATATTTTTAATATAATTTTGATAAAATATAAATATAATATAAATAAATAAATTATTAAATTCAGTTTTTAATGTTTTACCTTTTGTATGAATAAAAATTTAAAGTCCAATTTATAAATACATCTGCTTTTGAATTTTTTATCTTTATCTTTTTCAATTTATTTGCTCCCATCTCTTCGAGACCTGTGAAATTTATTATTGATGTTTAATGAATTTAAAGTTATTTAAATTGTAATATGAGTTTTAAAATGATTATGTATTGAAATTTAATATATTTAATTTTTTTTTATAATTTTCTCTTATATTATTCATTATCCTAATATTTGATTATATATCGAATGTAATTATTGAACATAAATATTTTTAATCTATAAAAAAATCTAAATATTTTTTTGTTGTTTATATCAATATTTGTTACTAATATTAAATATTCTTACTTTGAGATAAAATACCAAAATTTTAAGTTATGCTTTGAACCGATATTAAATTTCAATAATTTTATTCAATAATATGTGGCTGAAATCATATAAAAATATAAATAAAATAAGATGCATGCTGATTGAGTAAATTTAGTTGATATGAACACTTACGTAGATAACATATAATTTTGAAACGTAGGATAATATAAAATATCATATATTTAAAGATTAAAATAAAATACCAATTTGAAATTCAAAAAATTACAATTTTGATCAATAAAAAAAATCTTTTTCTAAATTCAAATATCTTAAAAATAATTTTTATGTTCACAAATTGATTTTTTTTAATAATCCTTTGACTTTTATATTTTTTTTAAATTTTAAGATACACACATAATCTACAATATCAGTGTCTTCAATATCTTAAAAATCATTCTAACATTCATTCAACTGATAAATAATTATTGATGCAATAATGAAGACGTTGAAAGGAAGCTTGCTAAACGGTGAAGATGAAAGAGGCCCGGAGTTAACTCCAGGATAACACTCCGATACTTAAGTCAATAAAAAGAGTTATAGGAGAAGAATAAAAAGATTCTAATAGCTCACACCTCAGAAGCATTGATGCTACTTTATTATATAGGCCATGATAGAAGTTCCACTTGATGTGAGACTTTTAGGTGAGTAGAGGTTCTATGACAATCAAAATTGCCTAGTAGTGTAGAGATAGAAGTTATCTAATTATCCTCTAATACTTATCCCTTGAAGGGAATCACATTTGCTAAGTAGGCGATGATGGTATATAACAATTGCTCTCTTGAGATGTGGGTGGTTATAAAATGATCGTTCACATACCAATATTTTTATATCCCCTCATCGCCTACTTCATTAAAACATTGACATTTATAAATATTAATAAATTAAAATTGGAAAAGTTGAGCAATGCTTTTGAACATTGACATTGATGAATCAAATTATATACTTCTTAATATATTTTTCAGTTTAACCATAATTTTAATTAGAATGCTATATCTTTTATACACTCTAACTTTTATTCTCGTATTATATATAGTTATTATTTTTTGTATATAATTTTATTTTAATTTTATAAATTAATCAAAGTAATGAATATATAAGAATTTAATTGACCCACTACATATATAAGAATAAAAATATATTTATCACTTTTATTTTCTTATTAACCTATTATATGTAAGAATATATAAGAATTTTATTATTTAATTTTTATGAGGGTATGATTACATACAGTAGGTCAATAAAATATATAGTTTATAAAAACAATATTAAAATTAAAATGAAATCTTTTTAAATAAATTATAAAAGTATAATAAAAAGTTTATTGCACGAATTAGAAAAACTAATTAAAATATATATGCTGAAAAACTAAAAATATTAATTTTAATATAAATTAAAAATTATTGACTTATTTGATACTAATTTAAATATTAAATATTTATTTAAATATTTATTTAAATATAAATTAAATATTAAATATTTATTTTGATACAATAAAATATAATAAATATAAAACTTAGAGATTTTTAAAAAAATATTTTAGCCTTCGAAAACATTTGACCTCCTTCTGAATTCGAAAGCCCAATTCAAAAGATATCCGAACAATTAATTCAAGTTAGATTAAGATATCCGAATAATCGATTTAGTTAGGTAAGATATTATTTGTTTTATGGTTCTAAATATCAGGTTTGAGTAAAGCCATAATATAAAATATGGTATGATTAAATAATAATACTATGGTATAAAAATATAATTAAAATTTAATTTAATATAAATATAATACAAGTTAACAAATATTTTAAAATTTATATAATAAAAATTATTATTATATTATAATTTATATAAATATAAAATATTTTAAATATAATTATGAAATAACAAATATACGAACATAATAAAGAGACACTAATTGTTATATTTATGGTTAAGTAGACTATATTGAATATACTAAAAATAGTTGCGCGCCTTATTTAGGGTCAACTTTTTTTTTTAATATTGATATAAATAAAATATTTTAAATTTTTTGATAATTAATTTATTTTTAAAATTTTATATGTATTCCAATAAGTGTTAATATGAATACTAATTATAAAATTTTTTGAAAAATAAAATAATTTTATAAATATAGCTTATTATATATATATATATATATATATACATAAAAGAAAAAAGTGAGAACAATCTTCTAATATGACTCAAAAAATCATTATTATCTGTTATATTTAAAATTTTGTCGTTGTAAACTTTTAAATAAGATTTATATAATATATAAAATTTTTTATTCAATATATTTATTTAATAATAAATAAAAAAGTTAAAATTTAAACAGGATTATTTTATCTTCAAAGTTTTATTTTTTCTGATTAACCTTAAAATTTAATTGAATTTATTTAATAAGGAAAGAGTTAAAATTCTCATGGATGAAATAAATGAAATTTTTAAAAAAATTATATTGGGCTAATTTAATTTTTTTCATTTTTTTCATTGAATGATTTATTTATTATAATTATTTAAAATTGAAAATTTCTAATTTAGGCTGATATCCATTTTTTTTCATTTAAATGACTTATTACTATTATTTTACTATGGTATTTTTATTATTGTTGAATTGATTTTAAAAATTATTTAGCTAACATTTTTATTTATTTATTCTATTTAAGAAAAAGAAATAAATAAAAAAATGAAAAGGTTATATTAAGCTAATTTACCTTTTTTTTTTTCGTTTAAATGATTTATTTGTTATCATTAGTTTTTAATGTATTAGGTAATATAATCCTAATCTTATAATATGTAATACAATAATAAAATATTATTTTAATGGCAATTAGGTAATGTAATAAATAATACTAGGTAGTATATTTTGTTTAAAAAATTCTTTAAATTCATGTTTTAGATATATTATAGATTATGGTTTTAAGTTGACAAGGTTATATTAAGCTAATATACGATTTTTTCATTTAAAGGATTTATTATTATGATTTTTTTACTATTTTTATTTTTTTATTATGATAAAATCTATTAGATAATAAATTTATTATATTTCCTCTATTTAAGACAAATTTATTTAAATATAGATTTTTTTTGTAATTTCTATGACAATATTTATCCATAAAAAATAAAAAATAAATGAATTAATATCTTCATTAATTTAAATTTCTTCAATATTTTAGATAAACAAGACAACAAGAGGTGAATTGACATATTTATACAAACTTTTAATTATTAATAATTTAAATTATATAAATTATAAAATATTTTTATATTTATATCATATTTATTTTATTTTTATCATATAATATTTTAATTATTTTTATTACATTATTGATATATAATTATATCTTATCGAACTTTACTTAATCCAAAAAAGTTCCAATCAAGCTTTCTTTTGGTTATCTTTTATGAGAATTTTCCTGCCGCTCGGTGACTTTGTCCTTTTCTTCAGCCTACTCTGACATTTTCTTTATGTATTTTTATGGCTCCAAATAAAGCATCAAATTTTTATTAAATATTATTTTTTTTAATATTTCAAAATTATATCATATTTTAATAAATAATATGTCATGTCCTTCTCTTCTCCCTTCTTCTTGATGTTTTTCTTCATGTATTTTTATGGTTCCAAATAAAATTTAATAAAACTTTATATGTATATAATGACAAAATTCACCATTAAATTAATAAATAATGAAACATTTAATACCTATTTTTTAATATTTTAAAATTACATAATTTTTATAATAAATGATACAACTAGAGGTGAACTAATAATTTATATATGTTATATTTTATTTATATATTTTAAATTATAATCACATTTAAAATATTTTATATTTATAAATATATATTTATACATTAATTATTTATATTATATAAATTTTATATTATATTATATTTTTATATCATATAATTATATTGTATTTAATATCATTGGATTAAAAGGTCCAGCCTAGCTTTGATTTGGTTCTTTTTCCGTCCTATGTAAGGATCGTCCGATCCCCGCCTCTTGGCGTGTCCTTTTCTTTATTCACTTCCTCTTGACATTTTCTCTATGTAATTTCATGGTTCCAAACAGAATAAAAAGTTTTGTAAATATTATTTAATTACTTAGAAATTTAAAATATTAATCATAAATTTTGTCTAAAATTAAAAATACAATCATAAATTACTTCAATGTTTAAAATACAATAATACAATTAAACCAATTTAAAATTAATAAATTTAAATCATTCACCAAAATAGAGTGGTAATTTATACTTGTTGAATCTAATCAACTAATATATATATTTCCAAGTAAATATGTAATTATTACATTATTTTAAATTTTGTAAATATAATTAATTTAATATAAATATATATATTTTTAAAAAGTTTTGGGTGCTTAACCAATCATAAATATTAGTTCTCATAATATTTGACACAATTAAATTAATATGACATATATAAAATCAAAAAATATGATATCATATGAATTTATTTTTAAAATTTATCTAATACGAATTATGAATATATCAAAATTAATATAAATATAAAAAATTTTAAATATAATTATAATATAATAAAATATATAAATATAATATAAATAAATAAATTTACGTATATACATCATGAACTAACAAATTTATTCAGGTCTAAAGAATAACAAATAAAAGGAAAAAAATAAAAAGCATAATAGATAAAGCAAAAAAATATATCAGGTTGAATGACGCATGCAATTACATAATTATTAGCTATTTACGTAGATATCTTGACTTGTTTTATTTTTTTATATTATAATATATTTAAAATATTATATTTTTATTTTAATTAATATTTTAAAAATAATCATATAATGAGTAAAAAAATTAATTTTAAATACAAATGGTATTTCATAATAATATAACGATTAAAAAAAATATATTTTATAATAAATAAGCGACAAATGTTTGATAATATTTATTATTTTAAATATATTTTTTCGTATAAATGTTATTTTAAGAATCTTATTTATAAATTTTTTTTATAAAAAATAATTAGTTATAAATTTTAATTTATTTATATATTTATATTATATTTTTTATTATATTTAATATTATATTTAATATTTTTATTATTTTTTTATAATAATATGATATATTTATATGAATTACAAAATTGCTAGGTGGCAACTTTGTATTTTGTTTAAAAAGAATCGGTGTCGCCAAATACTAAAAAAAATAAAAAAAACGAAAAGGAATAGTTATACCAGTGACGTAGGCAATGGCGCAATACTTCTCCTTGATTGAATAGAAGGTCCTGGAATAATTATTGAGAGAACGAATAAATAAAAAAATAATCATTGTTGAAAAAAAGTCAAAATTATCACAAATTAAAATACCTAATCAATATAATAAATGTAGAAATAATGTTAATATAATACGTTTGATATATATATTAAATTTAAAATTTTGATATATTAAAAATTTTATTATATTTATTTTTATAATATTAATATAAAAAAATATAAATTATAAAATATGTTATATATATTTTAATTATTAAATTTTTTTTATAAATCAATCAAATTTGATACGTTAAATTAATATAAATTTTAATAAAATTATTTTATTTGTATTCGATATAATTTGATTTAAATTATTATTTATGTAATAAAATATATTTTTATTTAAAATTAATTGTAAAAATAAATAAATAAATAAATAAATTTTAATTTTTAATATTATTTTTAAATAATAATATTAATTTTAAAATTGATCCGAATTCTTACTAGTCAAAAGCCGACTATAACAAACCAAGCCAAACCAAACTTATAGATAAGCCTAGAAAAATGGCAATAATTTGAATTTTCCAGATATTTTCCCTTCTGTTGATTTTTAGAATATTTTATTTGTGTTGGGAAAGTAATAGAATGCCCAAGAACCCTACGCATTTTGTCGATAAATACCCACTCAAATAGACACTCGATTTCCCCAAATTGGAGAAAAAAATTCAAAACCGAAGGTGTTAAGACTTTTAGCTCTAGTTTCGAGTTTAGTTTCTGAATCTTCGTTCAATTTTTGATTAATAAAAAATGGCAGATGAAGTAGTTCTGTTGGATTTCTGGCCAAGTCCATTCGGGATGAGAACGAGGATTGCTTTAGCCGTGAAAGGGATAAAATACGAGTACAAGGAAGAAGATTTGAGGAACAAAAGTGCTTTGCTTTTGCAGATGAACCCTGTTCATAAGAAAATCCCGGTTCTTATCCATAACGGTAAGCCTGTTTGTGAATCGCTCATTCAAGTTCAATACATCGATGAGGTTTGGACTCACAAATCCCCATTGCTTCCTTCTGATCCTTACCAAAGAGCTATTGCTAGATTCTGGGCTGATTTTGTTGACAAAAAGGTTTATTCTCTTCTTTCTTTTTATTAGTTTTTTCTTTGATTTGGTCAGCTGACTTTGAATTTTGGAGTTAATATTCTACTCGGAATTGTTTAACTAGTCACTATTAGAAACTAAATCTAATTTATAGTGGTGTATAATTGATATGAGACTTTTATGCTTCATGATTAATTTT
>JBBYHM010363446.1:0-19932 GCA_038381775.1 Adansonia rubrostipa | reverse complement strand
TTTTTGCCAAAAATTGTCAAATGCTCACCCATTTTCTAAATCATGAAGTTTTGTCATCCACGGGGATACTCCAACCCCACCTTTCCGAGGGGACACTCCAACCCTATTTTTCAAAATTTTCAAAGTAAAAATCTTCTTTTGTCAAAATTATTTGTCATCGATGGGGATACTCCAACCCCATCCTTTCGAAGGGATACTCTAACCCTATCTTTTAATTACAATTAATTTTTTTCTCCTTCTTGGACTTTTATGAATATGTCAAATAAACCTTGTTTAATCAAGTAACCCAGATGTATCTCAAAAATTATCGATTCGGTTATTCTTAGATAATTAATGCCAATAGCGAGATAAATTCTAATAGTTCACCCATTTTATTTATCATTGCATTGAATGATCCATGTTATGTTATTTCATTTATTGTTTTATTAACATGATTTCTTTGTGATGATTATTTGCATCCATATTTTCAAATTGTTTCAAATAAATTAAAGGTAATGTTCCGCATTCGTATCTCTCCAGTGCCTAAAGTGGAATATTCTGTTTTCAAAGTAAAATCCAGAGGTCATTTTTATTGAAAATCTCTATATTCCCCATCTCTCTGAGGCGCATATGAGATTGAATCTTTTTCATCAAAACTTGGATCATTTCTATAAGATTCATGCATTTGAAGAGGGTTATATCGAAATAGTGACAAGGTAAGATTGAAAGAGTCAAAATCGAGTAAGACATACTAGTAAGGTATCGATTTCGGGCGTTGCGAAGAGGTTCGTACCTCATCGCATGTAACCAACTCCCAAACCCAACAATGAATCTTTGTACTACGTAGACCATGGGATCGATGTTTTAAGTTTCGTAACTTAAAACATAGATTTCAATAGGCATTTGATCATGCCTAGCCCTAAATAATCAGTGGCGACTCTAAGCGTTGGCCATTTCGTGATGGTCATCCGAGACCAATAAGATAAGCAATTCATCTTATGGTCTCTTTCACTGTACCACAAGTCGAGAATCCTTACATTCTCATTCTCATTACATCGCCAAAGAAAAGTCTCAGTTAAGAAGACATTTCCAAGTTAGGAGAATATTTTAAGTCATGCACACCCATAGATCTGTGAGGATCCACCCCCGAGGTACATTGTGACAAAAGCTATGTTTCTAAAATGTTCATAGTCATTATATTGTCAAGATGGGGCACTGATAATGCACAAAGACTAGCATATGTAAGCTTTCATGCATTTGATGCATGCAACTAATCTCATAAGTTAAAGTATAAAGATAATTTGGGACATAATATGAGTGCTTGTTATGGTAGTAAGTTCGCTGAGCATAACCTACTATGAGAGTTACATTTGGTATTTCATTCAAATGTTTATGAAAATACTCTTACGTGTCTATAGTGTAAGTGATCCTTAGACTTGTGACACCAGGTCATCTCACATGACGAGTGTCATGCTTTGTTTCCATCATGAACTGGTCCACAACAGATGGATGCTTATGGTAGGGTGGTTTTAGGTATGGCATGAATCATATGATAGATGAATAAGTGGTCTAGAGAGGATTCATCACCCCAAGTGATATGAAGGGACATATCTCCATGTATCTAGCTCGTATTAACTCAAAGTCCTTGACCAAGGCAATATTGATTATAGAGTTAACACATAAGGGTTGCATACAAGTATGGAATAAGCTAAGAGTGGACATTAAACCGTGCTCTTGCTAATTCCAGGATATATGTTGAAAGAATATTTATTACTCTGAGATACTGAACACTAAAGGGCTTGTGAAAACCATATTGACACTCCCTGCATATTAGGTGGCCATGATGCATTGCTAGACCTAATAGGTCACACACATAAGGATGACTAGTTGAAATTAAATTGAGACTGGGCTTATATGTTTAATACAAATAATGGTTACTTAGGCTAAATATGAATAAGTTCATATGGGCTAAGGGCAAAATTATAATTTCTCAAGAATTAAAATTTTAAATCCTAGGCTATATAAACCTATGTTTGCCATCACTTATTGCAGAAGAGAGGCTTAAAATTTTGGCCAAGAAAACCTTGGAAATCTAAATTGTGTTTTAGCATAGAAACCTTAGAGAGCATTCTGCCATTCTTGTTTCCTTGGAGAAAATTTGTTTCCTTCCCCTTGTTTTGATATTGAATCAAGGTCTTGTAACTAGAAAGGAAGATTTATTGAAATCTAAGTAGCTAGCATTGCGCCAGCAAGAAAGTCTCTTTCTTATTAAAGGTTCTTTGGGTCACCTGTGTAGATAACTGTTATAGGTTGGATGCTTGGATAGCTTTGGTTTACGATAATCAGGCTTGGTGTTTTTGATAATTGGGTCATGGAATTGTCAAAAAACTTCTTAAGATTAAGGTATATTGGAATATTGAATAGTTTTTTAGGTTTCTTGATTTTAAAGATTAGTCAAGATATTGCAAGGCGATCCTGTTTAAGAAGTCTTGGATTTTTTTTATTTGTTTCCATTGCCATGTTTGTGTGATAATTATAAAATTTTATAATATGATTACTTGTTGCCTCAAGACTTTCCTATAAGCAAGACAACATGTTGCATGCATCATATTGACATAGTGCATCCGATATGGCCCAAAATTGAAACATATTCAACTTTGATTTTAACCTAATTTTTCCATCAAGTACTATGAACTTTTCATGACACTTTCAAGGTGGAAAAACATGGAAAAATTCACTCTAATAGCTGCTAAAAATTTTAGCACCATCAGAACATTGATACAAAGCTATTCGAGCAATAATTCTCAACAAAATGTTGATAGATGACTCTAATATCAATTTAATTAGAAAAAAATATTTTAACCTAATATTGATAATAAACATGGATTAACATGCTAGAATAGTAAAAATTAAAAGAAAACAATTTCTTTAATTTTTAATTCAAGAGATATATCAAAATAGCTTTAAAAGCTTAAAATATGTTAGGGCTTTAATCTGAATTAATTAAAACAATTTTAATTAATTAATTAAACACTTTTGAAAATGAATAAAGCCAAAATTACATGCTATCTAGATTTAAAGAATTAAAAAAATAAAATTTCAAGAATTTTACCAAAATTAAGAATCTCCAAATCAACACACAAATCAATTAGATTGATTATCACCAAAAATTGCATGCTAGACCACACGTAATCTACAGACCCTAGGCTTTGATACCATTAAAAGGAAATCTCGGCTCATGCATATCGGTATAGGCACAAAAATTTAAATAGAATTAAACATATGCAGCGGAATTAAACAAAGAAACACTCAGATTCCTTATAAACTTAGGAAGAGATATGCATGTGATCGGACTACAATTAAAACCATGGATCTGATAGAAATCATACTATTTAGAAAGTCATAACTTTAAGCATGTCGATCCCTACATGGATGCACCATGGGATCATTATTACGATCTCTTCTTAAGGTCAAAAGTAATCCAGATGCTTTACCTATAATGGTAATCCATATAAATGCCTATTGGAGCCTTCATGATGTTGGGTGGTTCTTCGGTGCTAGCCAAAAAGCTTCTCAAGCCTTAACCAAAAGATATCTTACCAAAGGTATAGATCCAAAAAGATTCGGGAATGATTTCTTTGCCGATTGCACGAAAGAGACTGAGAAATAACTTCCTAAAAACGTAGCTATTTTTCAAAATACTAATAAATAGATCCAAAAATCTTAATTCTTGATTTCATTTGATTCTTTTAGGATAGAAATTGATTTTCTATCTTTTGTTGTGATCAAAAACACTTTGAGATCACCTAGAATACTAATCAACATAAAGGAGGCTTAAGGAAGCAAGGATTTTGAGATTTAGCAAATTTCAAAACCGTTCTAAAAAACTAATTTCTTAATGCTAGAAAATTAGTTTTCTATTTTCGTTGTGTCAAGAACAATTCAAGAATAATTAGACAACCCATGAAAATGCAAAGAGAGCTTATAGAAGCATAGGTGTTGATACAAACCCTTTAGGGTAGTCTATAGTCTGTGTCTAGGGTTCTCTTGATGCTTTTCATCAGGCAAAAACCCTTAATTTTGTATTTAAATACATCATGGACTATGTTAGGCTTGACTAATGGTTAACCTCACCCATCCTAAGGCTAGTGCCACTTTAGTATTGTCTTGGAGTCCAATTAAACTATTTAATTAGCTTGTCCAAGATTGAGCCTTAGTATTGACTTCATAATATTTTGACCCAATAGCACACCAAAGATATCTATTCCATTCGCCTAGCCCATTAGCAAGCCCAACTTGGAGTAGTTCATAACTAAACTTTCTTGAATTAAAAATTAGGGCTTTTAGCCTAATCCCTTTAACTTACATGTTAGATAATTTAATTTATAATTAAATTTTCTAAACCATGTAAAACAATTTTTAATTCATGTAAATAATATTAAATAAGCCTAACTAAACTCTCATTGATGTATAAAAAAAAACTTACCATAAAAGTTCAAGACCAAGAGGTAACATTTAAAGTTTCTAAAGCTATTGATTATCATAACGACTCTAAAGAATTTTTGGTAGTCAATTTGGTGAATGATGCTTCCAAAAGCTTAATGTTTTGAAGTTTCCAAGAAGAGGTCCAAACAAGAAAAGCACTAAGCATAACATTGAGCCAATTAACATAGCTAGTGATAATGCAAAAAAGAAGCTCAATTCAAAGGGTCAGTAACTCATGCAATGTAAAGGAGGTA
This sequence comes from Adansonia rubrostipa, assembly GCA_038381775.1. Classification (NCBI taxonomy): domain Eukaryota; kingdom Viridiplantae; phylum Streptophyta; class Magnoliopsida; order Malvales; family Malvaceae; genus Adansonia; species Adansonia rubrostipa. Next base: position 15,214 of record JBBYHM010363446.1, on the reverse strand, counting down.
AATTTAGCCACAAAAGGACATCAATTAGTTTAGCCAACAAAAAAAGAACTAAAGAGATAGTCAAGCCAAAAACCATAAAGTAAGCGCTTCTTGGGAGGCAACAAGTTTTCATGTTCTTACTTTTTTTTCTATTTTGCATTTGATTAAGATTATTTTTTATTTTTCATTAATAATTTTTTTTCTTTTTTACAGGTTTAAAAAAAAGGTTTTGGCGCTATAACGCCAAGAAAAAAATAATTTACTTTAAAACTTGGTGCTGCAGCACCATCATGAAAGAAAGCCAGTACGCCTGGCACGTGGTGCTAAAACTAGTGCTACAGTGCCAAAGGTGCTCTTTTGGAGCAAAGATGTTGCAACATCCAAGCATCCTCAACCCCGATTTTACCCAATTGTTGAGTGCACTAAGTTTTTATTTTTATTTTCAACATTAAAAAAAATATACTTTTTAAAAATTGTTGGATTATTTCTAATAAATTTATTTTATTTAACAGCCTTGCAACAACTTTAGCAAACAACATTAAGTCAAAGAGGATAATTATAGATTTTCCTAAGATTCTTTCATTGAAAAAGGGATGATAATTATACATTTTCACCAACTTTAGCAAACAACATAATGTTTGTTTTAAGTTTGAGAGTGTGGTTTTATTTTACCAGTGTCAAATTAGTCTAAGTTGTTTTTTGCATAATTTTTTTCTAAGGTAAGTTTTTTATGCTTCGTACTATCAATGTGATCTAAGAGTCTAGTATGTTTAAGTGTTTAAGAGTCTAAGTTGAGACGTGTGCACTTATTATGAAAAAATCCTTATCCAATGATGAGAACCTAGTTATTGATTTGCATTGATTCTTGGGAAAAAAGCATAATTTGATTTTGTGATTAGATTCTTTTATTTATCTTATTGTTAGAATATAATTTCAAAAATTTTGAGCATCTGATTTCTTGTTTTGATTTTTATTGCTTATTTGATATGAATTGCAATTATGACTAAAAGCCTAGAATTTATTTGATTCTCTCTCGAGGCAAAATCCTAGACAAACACTAAGTTAAGGAGATGATTTAGGCTATCTGTGGATCATTTGAGGTTTTCTAAGCTACCTATATGATAATATCCTTAGTTATCTCATTTAAGCCCTAATTTATATACATCTTTTTTTATTGCCATATATTATTAGCCTAGCCTAATGGGAAAAACCATGATCAACCCTTAGTACATAAGCATATACATGAAACTGTTCTAAGAAATATTTAAGCCATGGTTAAATTGGGCTATATTGGTGATGTTAAAAAAATGAAAAGAAAAAGAAAGTTGTGTAAATAAATAAAGTAGCATGAAAAAGCAAGTGTAATGAAAAATGGATATGTGCCTCAAAAATGTTGTGAGTGATTATGTGACTGGCTCTTGGAAAGATCTAAAACAATGAAAAGTGTCAATGGGTGAATTAAACCAAAATATATCCTATATCCTAGCTCTATCTTAGAACTTTCATTACAAGCTTAATAAAGACTTACATGATCTCTGATAAAGTGTTAGTCTACATTAGTGGAAAGAGAGATAAAAAATAAGAATCTAGTATTAATTTGTAGTCTGCATTGGCATAAACATATTTAGATTGTATTCAATGATTTGTAAAAAGATCATCAACACATATACTAGAAATCTATCTAAAACATGAGGTCTATGATTAAATCATAACATGAATTTGGATTATGTTTTTGTCTACCTTGAATTGGAATATTGAGAAAACTTTTAAGGAAACTTTAAGGAACCATTATTTAAGCACATTCATCTCTACCTTTATATCTTGGTTTTCATTTCTTTGTTTAATTTTGTTTTGCTCAAGGACTAGCAAAATCTTAAGCTTAGAGGTATGATAACTCTACAAAATTAAGTTATTTAGTCTTATTATGTGCATTAAAAGAGCTAAGTCTTAGAGATTTTTGTTTTGATTTTATTTATTTTTAGTAATTTTTAAATTACTTTTATTTACTTTCCTTATATTAAAATTATATAGTTATTTTAAGTATTTTTATGTTTTTGTAGGTCAAAACCCAAAAAAGCTTTCAACGTGTAATAACTTAATTAAGAAGCAATGTGGACTCAATTTGACAACATCTGAAAATAAATTGATTGAACTACTTGCAAATCAAGTTTCTCCCTTTATGAATTTTGGCTATATGTATAACTTTCAGGATTAGGATTAGGGATATGCTAGAGATACTCTATACTTTTTATTTTTCTTTAGTTTTCTGAAGAGAAGAATAGCTATCAGGACTTTACAATAGTAGAGGAAAAATTTAGATAAGCTTGAGGATCGAGATTTGATAACTATTAGTTTCTTTTTCCTTAATCTTTTTATCTTTATTGTAATGTTTATGATAGTGAAACTCTAGTATTTTGTGTTTTATTTAATCAATATGAACCAAATTTATTTTTCAAAGGTTGCAATAGAATTCAATATGTAATTTGGATTATTTATTTTCTTTTCTTGATATTAATGATTATTGAGTTATTTGTTCAATCTTACTCTTAGTACTTCTATTTCTTGATCACTAATTAGCTTGATTTGGTAACATTAATGAATTTGGAAAAGGGAATTTCATGTTTAATCCTAGATTGAACTATATATGTTTCATATTTATTTATTAGGATGAATTAATCGCATGTAGCATAGGAAAATACGAGTATGTCATATGTAACCAAATTAGAGTCTAAGCTTAATGAGTTTCTTTTAATTCAATCTGTATAAGAATATAGTAAATTGGTTAAGAGAGATATTTTTATAAGACTATTGGAAGATACTTGTAAATAAATTAGAACTCTAGGTTAACAACTCATTGTCATTAACCAAGTTAAGATGGTAAAACAGATTCAAATAAAATGTTGAGAAAAATTGTAATCCTAGGCTTTTCTCATTGATTATGTAAACCCTATTTTTTTTACTTTATTATTTAGTTAATTTTAGTTTAATTTTAATTTTGTTTTACGATATCTTAATTAGTTGTTTTGATATGATTAAATTATTTTGATTTTAGTACTTAGCAAATTTACTTTAATTTCTTGTGGGAAAGATATGCTACTCTTCACTATATTACTTGTTGCGATATGTGCACTTGCATGGTGAAAACTAACAATAATTACCTATCCCATGGTCGATCTTCACTTCCCTTTGTAGACATCTAATTTTGTCTAGGTCCTTTCCTAGTAATCCTAAAATATCCAAGATTGATAATTAGGCAATCATCTAGGTGGCGATCGACCTCTTCCAAGTGGACTGGGCTTTTCAAAATCCATTTGATCATACGTAAATGGCCCCTCGTACATGTGATACAAAAATAGCCATTTCGAGGATCATAAAGAACAAATCTCAAAAAAAAAAAAGATGAATAACAAGGTAAAAAATTAGCTTTTAAATTTATTCTTTTGAATTTTTAAAATTCATTTTTGCATATACTGTCGCGATATTTAGAGAAATTTTTTTAAAATTTAGGGAGTCAACCTTCGTATATTTTTACCGACACTTGTGTAGTATTTATGTCAATACTTATTCCAAAAAATCAAAATATTCAAGAAAAAATGCGTATTGGCATTTTATACCATGAAGTGTCAAATTGTCAATTTTAGTATTTGATTTTGAAATTTTTACTATACCAGGAGTGTCCTACTCATGAATTTTTTTAGTAAAGCTCGCTCAAGATTTCAAGTTTTCATATTTTATTATTTCTACCAATTAATATTTGAATAATTTATTAAATTCATAAATTTAAAAGTATTTTTGGAATTTTCTTGGTTCTAAAATATGAACTTTTCTCTCTATAAAATTTTTCTGTAAAATTTTCTTAAGTTTAGAATTTTTAAAATTCTTTAAATACTTTTATTAAATTATTAATTCAGTTTTTAAAAATTTAATTTATTTTATGAGTCTTATATTTTTTTCAAATATCAATTTTCTTCTATAAGTATTTTTCTCATAAAATTTTGCAAATTTAAAATTTTTAATTGTCTTTTTTTTGCACATAAGATTTCTCAAAAATTTCCTTTAAAGAATGACAGTTGGACTTTTTATAAGAAAATTTTATTTTTTTATTTTTATTTTTGGGCCAAATTTCTTTAATTGGCTTAAAACTTGCAAACTTTGCTAATAGGCTCAATAAGCCCATTTATTTCTTAACAAGCCTAACAAGCTTGCCAAAACCTATTTTTAATTTTCTATCAAGCCCATTTCAATCTATACAACTCCAATAAGCCCATTTCTTGATTATTCCAACAATGCCTTATTAGGCCCATTTGGTTTTTCAATAAAGCCCAATAAATTCCTCCTTTTTAAAATTTTTAATAATTCTTTTTTGGATCCAAAATTTTTATATAAATATTTAATTAGACTTTTTACATGTTTAAATTTATAAATAAATTTATTAATTTATAACTTTTAATTTCTTATAATTTAGTCCTTACAATTCATTTTTTATAAAATTTGTAATTATGACTTTATATTTTCATTTTTTTCGTTCTCAAAATTTTGTTTATATTTATTTTAATTATAAAATTTATTGATTTAGTTAAATGAGCTAGTTTGGCTAGAATTTAATTTTTCCTTAACCAATTTAGTTATATTTTAACTATACATTAAATTAATACTATCCTAATAATCATAAAATCTAAGCTTAGCCCACGTAACTCATCTATTTAGACTTTTGAATAAGCTCATAAAAAGACAAAAAAAACATAATTAAATCTTACAAAAATGTAAAAAAATCTAAGAAAAAGATAAATTTAACAAAAATTAATAAAAAATAAAAAAAAATGAAAATTCTAGCACCATTCGGTCTATGGACTTACTTCAGCCCTTGGCATAATTCCTTCCCTATAAATAGGGGAAGGTTGGTTCATTTTGGGCACTTTAGAATTTCATGAGCGAAAATCACTAAGAACCCCAAAATTTTCCAAGTTTTTAAGCTTTTTAAGGTAATTTTTCTTGTAAAATTTTTAATTTTGTTTATTTCATTCAATTTTCTTCCTTTTAGTGAGCCAAAATTATGCTTGTGCTCATGGATTTTCATCCATGTTGATTGGCCAAGCATGAGGGCCATGATAAAAGTTTAGTGATTTAAATGTGTAATTTAATTTTTATTAGCAATAGTTTGATTTTCATCGTAAAAATGCATGTTTATTGCGGAAATAATGTTGTAATGTTGTGTATATAATTTTGTACAATTTTACTGAGTATTTTCATGTTGATTTATGGTGAAATATGTTGACATATTCTTTATTTTTAACGATTACATGCATGTTTAAGCTTGATAAAATTCAGTACATGTATTTTTGCTAATATTTGTCAAATTATATGAAAAAAATTGCTTTTGTTTGACATACATGTTGGCTGAAAATCATTGTGGTCCTTGGATAATTTTTCATGCTTGATTTTACGTTATTTTAGACTATTTAGTGATCTTTGAAACTTATAGGGGCCTAAAATAATTTTCCCAAAATTTGAAGGCTTTGGATAGGTGTTTCCAAGCCTTCGCCAAGCCTAACAAGGATGATTTTGTGATGTTTTTTATTTTTAGGCTATTTTGTAATTATGAAAATTTTAAGAACTAAATTGCAAAATTAAAAAAATTATTGCAAGGCCATTTATGCTTGGCTAAATGCTTCAAGGACCCTTAGGGTGTTTTTCATGCATTTTTAGTAGGTTTAAATGCATTTCATACATTTTTAGCCTTTTAGGGGTCATTTTGTAATTTTAAAAATTTTAGGGACTTGTTTGAAAAAAGTAAAAAAATTGTTCCAATGCCAAATAAGCTTGGCCAAATACTCCATATGATTTTTGGTATGTTTTCCATGTTGATTTTGATATGTTTGATATTTTATTTTGTATTTTATTTCATGTAAAGACTATTTTGTAAAGTTAGAAAAATTAAGGACCATTTTATATTCTTGCATTTTAGGGTCAAAATGGTCATGTCTCATGTCAAATTACCCATTTAAGGTATTTTGGTCATTTAGAGACATTTTTAGCAATTTTAGCCATTTTGGGACTAAAATGTAATTTTGAAAATATTAGGAACCTACTAGCAATTTTTGTATTTTAGGTCACGTTACATATGCAAGTTACCCATTTAGGATAAAATTTTTATTTCATATCATTTTTTAGTCTTTTAAGATATCATGATACTTCTATGTCGAAGGTACACCTTAAGAGCATTTTAATAATTTATCCTAGAATCAAGTCTTTTATGATCATCAGAATACTTTTTGTTGAAGGTGCATGATAGGGTCTTTTAGGAAGTTATAGAGTCTTTTAGAGTGCCGAGATACCTATATGTCAAATGTACACCCTAAGGGCATTTTAGTAATTTATCTTAAAACTAAATTGTTTATAATCACTGGGATACTTTTATGTCGGAGGTGGATAATAGGGATAGGTTCATCATTTTAGGAAGTTATCAAGTCTTTTAGGGTTATCAGGATACTTTCATGTTAAAGGTATATCTTAGGGATATTTTAGTAATTTATATTAGAACCATGTCGTATGTGATTACCAAAATACTTATATATCAAAGGTGCATAATAAAAATAGGTTTCATTTTGTTATGATAATATTCTTCAGGTTACCAGGATATTTTCATGTCGAACGTATACCTTAGGGGCATTTAATTAAGTTACCTTAGAACAGAGTATTTTAGAGTCATCGGGATACTTTTATGTCGGAAGTGTACTTTAAGGGCACTTAGGATAAGTTTTTGTTATTTTTGATAAAATCAAAATTTTTAAAATTAAGGCAATGTCTCTGAGTTAAAGTAGTATGCAGAATTTCTTCCAGCATATAGAAGGGATTTTACGAATTATTTTAACAATGAAATATCTTTTTAAAAACAAGAAAATAGAGATTTTGTGAATTTTGTAAAAATAAAACCTTTCATATTCCTCCACCTTTCAGGGGGTGCAAAAGATATTTTGATTTATAAAACCTTTTGTATTCCTCCGAGTCTCCAATGGGGTACTAAAGATAATGATAAAAACTTTCGAGTTCTTCTGGTTCTTCGATAGGGTACGGAAGATGTTTTGATTTTTAAAAAAATATTAAAAAATTTTATCATACTGAATAACAAATTTGTTTAATAAAATTTTATTTTTTATATATATGGGAATTATTATTAAATACGGGATATTGAGATTGAATAAAAATCAAAATTTTAATTAATGCAAGATTAATAAGGGACCGATTATCGAGTATCACGAGAGGGATCGATCTTTATTTGTGATTGTAACTGACTCCTAGACCCTTTCATATGATCTCTGGTATTAGCGAAAATCGCATAGTTGGTTTTTTAGGATTTCATAACCCTCAAATTACAAACGCCAATAAGTTACCAATCTCACTAGCCAAAACAAATTAGTGGCAACTCCAAAATAAATAGTCGTTTCATAATGACTATTTAGGATTAAGTCAAGTGAGCAAATCATCTTGACAACCCGGTCTCTGAAAATTAAAAAAACAATAACAATGATATGGCCTCTAGAAATTAAAAAAAAAATGATATAAAGAGATATATAAAAACGAGAGGTACACCCGTCTTTTAAGTTGAGCTAGTCAGGATTTATATTCTGACCATGTTGTGACACCCTTTTAGTGCCAAAATGTTAGACATATTTAGTAGTAAAATAAGGTACCATATACTAAAAAAATGCAAATTAAGTGGAAGCTTCTTTCTTTCCCTTGAACAATTCAAGGTACTCCTCGCAATTCCAACCCCAATGACCAGGTTTCCCACAATGACGACGTAGTCTGCCTTCCTTAATCTTCATGTCATCAGTGGGCTTCAAACTATTTGAAGGAGTCACATCCCATCTAGTCTTCCTCTTCTTGTTCTTTGATTTAGAAGAAACCAAATGGATCACTATATAAAGGATGAAATTAAGGTTGGGCTAAAAGTTGACAAATTAGAAACGAGATACAAGAAGGAAACAATTAAAGCTTAAAGCAGTTCATTCCTATGTATTTAAGAGCATAGAACAACCAGAGCTTCATTAATGATGAGTAAAATAATTATACAAAATGTCTCTAGTACAAAGTCACGGAAATGATTTAGGAGAGAAGGATGGTTGCGCCAAAGGCAGATTTAATAGCCAAATTTCAGAGAGAAGAATACTACGCTTAAATGCTTTGATACAAATGGGGATAGTGTTTAGGCGTTTATTGTCGTTGGATCTTCAAAAGCGGCTATATTTATAACCACTTTAGTGGAATGGATTACCTTGCTGCAATGGTCTTTGTTCGAACTTTGGTGGAGGAAAGACAATTATCCACCCAGTTGTAATGACTGGAAGTGACATGTTAAGATAATTGCCAAAATTGTCTATTCCCCCAATCTTAGCGCCTGCACCTGTCGCAACGATTAATGTCACTGAGATACTATCCGGAAGTGTGATAATAGTTCCAAAGATGATGCTCTATTGAAATATCTGCCAGTCGTAATATACTGAAATGATAGCCAGCGATATATAGCAACATGCTAAAGTGAGAATGGGAAAAGAACTGCGTATGAAATTTGATGAAGCGTACATCCACACAATGGTTTCCAATGTTGGCTTTGACCTTGTAATTTTTGTTCTTAGATTAATAGCTTTTGATTGTAAAATTATGCCATTGTTGAGTCATACCACTACAAATGCGCCTCTTCGGTCCGGCTAGCAAATGGCTTAATTGCCTCTGGTATGTCAAATCCTCGGTCGGCAAAGGAAACAGGAACGAAAAGCATTGTACGTCTGGCAATCGCAGGATCAAAACAATGTTGTCCCAAATTGGGTGCAACATGGGAAATCATTAGATGACATATATGTGAAGTTTAACCGAACAATTTAAAAAAATAATAACAAAAATATTTCTATTTTCAAGTTATGTACCTGCCGATTACCTCACCAAAGGGTTGCACTTTGTTTAAATCACAAATCTTTTTGGTTATTGAATCCGATGGGCCATAAGTACCGGTTTAAGATCTGAAGTTTAATATTGAATGGATTCCATGGATTCTCATTTTAAAGGATGTGACCTTTAAGGTTGGAAAATCTTAAAGAATGTGAGAATAGTTAAGTTTCCATGTGCAGATGCTGCATATTTAATTATGTATGGACCGAATTATTATTATTATTACTAATATTAATAGAAATAAAAATAGAAACAAATGGCAGATCTGATCTGATCTGATTTTTTCGCAGTGCCATATGCTCTGCCCTAATTTCATCACTAACTATGAGAACGAGAACACAACAGAACACTATAACAAAAATCTACTTGTCGTTCTGTTTGTCTGTCACTGCTTTTTTTTTTTTTTTTTTGTAATCAAATCACTGGTTGTTTTAATGCATATTTGGGTACAACGTCTGTACTTCTCAAAAACCGAAAAAAAAAAAAAGAAACAACTGTGCCTTCTTTTTTTAAATTATCATTGTTATTATTATTATTATTATAAAATTAATAATAAAATCCAGCTTAATTTGAAGGACCCAACACTAGGAACCGCTGTACTCTCTGCGTCGTTCTCACATTTCCTAACTAAACAGTGAACACTTTTCCCCAGATGACATACATTACAAAATGTTATAGTATATCATCTTTAAAAAAAAAACTGTGTACGAAAGAGGGAGAAAGAAAGTCATGTACGTACACGCTGTTTTAAGCATATTTTAAAAAAAAAAAAAAGAAAAGGAAAACCTGCATCAAGATGGGGCCAAATTTAGAACGTGAAGCTAGCTAGCAAGGTATGGTGGTATGGTAAGGTAGAGAGAATTTGAAAATTGATAATGCTTCGAAGCATTAATTCAAGTTGCCATTTGGCCAATAATTAAATGAAAGTAGATGAAATAAAGCCAAAATGAAAATAAATACAAGAATAAAGATAATTAATGAGTAGAAGATATAAGATCAATAGGCCGGCAAAGAGGAACTCTAGCGAAAAGACAATTTAACTATCTGGCTTGGTTTCTTCACTCGTATCAAGAGGAAGCAACGTCCTCTAATTTTTCACATTCAAACACTTCAAGTAATAACAAAATTAAATTCTAATTTTAAGAACATTTTAAGAAAATGCCTACAAATATTTATTTTAATGATTTGTGCACATTTCTTCTGTTAAATGACAAGAGTTCAAATTTCCCTTTTCCAAATCTTAGAAGCTGATAAAAAAATTGTTGTAACTCTACAATTAATAATGTCCTTTCTAAGTATAGATGTGAAAAATAATAAAATACTACGTATTTATAAAATATCAGGCTCTTTATTTTTAAATTGTCTTCCCCAAGGTTGCGTTTGATTTTATTTTTAATATCACCATAGTAATCTAATCACTAAGGTAATCTTAATATTAGAATGATCTTATCACACCAGATTTACAATCACATTTTTTATTTTAAAATAATTAATTTTTGAAAATTAAATATGACTATGTTTGAAATTATTAAAAATAAAATATTATTTTATTCATAAATACCAAATGACCATGCATATCATAATAAGTACAAAATTTAAAATTTCAACGTTATTCAAAAATAATATTGATTAATTTTGAATATAAGTAAATAAAAGTTACCTTAAAAAGGAACACATTTCAATCTCGAAAAGATAGATGCAGAAAGTAAGTAAATAGAAGCTCAAAATCCAATTTATGCGCAAAATTTAATTTCAAACCCAAAAGATAATCAAAGGCCCAAAGTTTCATTGACATACGAAAATCAATTGAAGCCCAAAAGTGATAAACCAAGTAAGGTCCAAAAATAAATCAAAGGCTCGAAACTTGGACCAAATACTTCTTCTCCTTAATTCTTGAAACTAATTTGAATCTCCAAATCTGAATCAAATATATATTCGATTCAAATTAAATCATCTCAACAAAAAAAAATTAATATAAAATTAAATATAATTTAAATGATGTTTTGCATATTCTGACAAAATTGGATGGTTAAGTTTATATTTATTAAAATAGAAATTTTGATATTGCAGATATATACATACATACATATATATATATATATTAAATATTCGATTCACCAGCTCTTTTTTCTTGAATTTCAAGTTAGGTGTTGTCTAATAAATTGAAAAAAAAATTAAGAATTAAATTTGTAGTTTGACAATTTTAAGTGGTAAGTTTATATATGATAGTTAGGCGATGGTCTTTGTTTTCTTGTCTTGTTCTTAATTTCTTATCCTTGAATTAATAAAAATCTATCTGATGGTTAGGAGATGCCATGCTTGCTCCACCTAATTGAGTGTTATCCTCTATATATCTTCGTTCTGATCATCAATGTTCAATTGCAGCTGACCTTTTAACTGCCAATCTCATCTCCAACCGAATCTTAATTAATGCTATTTCTATTGGCCTCCTCCAAGGCTATATATATATATATATATATATATATATATATATATATATAATTCACAGACTGCTGCATCCATTAGGGATAAAGGCCGAATCAATAAATGATGACTAAAGTAGTTGCTAATATTTTTTATTCAAAATTTATTTTAATTGATTTATACAACAATAAGTTTAAGATTTGAGTCTCGGCCAAAGAATCTCTTTTTATGTTCTCCAATTATTGCCTCCGTTTATACTTTTTTTTTTTTTTACAACACAAAATTTAGAGTAAATAGATTGCTCCCATCGCTAAACTATAATTCACTACTTAACATTAATAGGACTTAGATTAATTCAGTCAATTCGTATAGTAATCTTAACAAAATTTTTTACAGTTAAATTCTTATCCGAAATTACTCAATACCAAAATTAATGTTCTTAACAGTTTAAATCGTATAGGCTTTGTTATATATGTCACGACTTCGAGATAAAAAGGGTTAAGTCTAATCCAAATCTAAATATTGTGAAAAAAAAAAAAAAAAGATTGTAAAGGAAAAGTCATGCACATTAGGCATCCTGTGATGGAGCAATGCATGTGCCTGCTCACTTAATAGCAAAAGACGAAGAAAAATGGAACTCGGAAAATGTTGGCCAATGGATAAGACTTGGTGGGTAGTTTTTCTTAAACTTGAACCCAAACCTAAAACCAAAAACTTATTAGCCTTAATGATTACTGAAACTTCTATTTGTAAACACACACACACGCACATATATATATATATATATATATATACACGCTTAATTATACCATTTGTCCAATTAATGTTTTGGATACTATGGGTGCAGGACAACAAGCTTATATACTCATGTTTTCTTTTCTAAACCAAATAATAATTTAACAATAATTTATTAGTGAAATTGTGTTAGGAATCTCTGACAGGACAGGACAGGACAGGACATCTTAGTGGTTTCAATTGGAGCCTTCTAGTGATTTCTTTTATTTAGATGTTAATTTTAATAAGAATGACCACCATTGAAAACTACCTAATTTTTTAATATATTTTAATTTAAAAATAACTATTTATTAAAAAATTACTCTTATAATGTTTTAACTTATTATTTTCTTTAAATATAAATTTATTTTTATAAAACATATTACTTACAGAGTAAATATGATAAATTCCAGTAAATAATAAAATCAACAACTAAACGCGTTTCTTCTTGTAACGTATTGTGTTTGAATAATTAATTTTATGTAGGAGTGTAGAGTTTAATTTCGTGTGCAGAATATGTTAAACTAAAGTATTAGGCTATTGGCATTATTTTGGTAATTTTAACGTCTGGAATGCACCATTGGCAGTGTATTATAATTTGATAAATATGGTGGTTGACTTTGATAATATTTATCGTTTTAGCTGTTGTGTAATATATTTGAAGTCAACGTCGACTCTCTATGTATTAATTTATGAAGTCATGTACCGATGAATTTCGCAGAGTCAGTGTCTAACATCGTCACAATTCACAAGCAAAGGAGAAGTCAACTACTTGGGTTTTGGAAACTAGGAAGAACTTCCACCCACAATGTTTAGTGTCCTTCATAGATTTAATAATTCAGGAAAGGAAATTTCCGGTGAGCTTCTTTCTTTAATTACTTACTACCACAGTAATCCAATTCCGTACATAAGGGTTTGTTTGTTTTGCTAAAATTAATTTTTAAAAAATATTTATTGAAAAATATATAGACTTTTTAAAAAAAAGATTTTTTGATGTTTGACTGATTCAGTGAAAATATTTTTTGTTGTTTTATTATTTTTTGAAAAATCTATTTTTTTCAAATAGTAATATTAACATAAATATTAAATTATTAATTATTAAAATATTAAAAACTATTTATTTTAAAACATTAGTATTTCATATGATAATATTTTAATCATAATATTTAATACTAAAATATTATATTTAAAATAATACTATTTATTATTAAAAATTAATTATATAATTATTTTAAAATATAATAATTATTAAAATTTTATTTATATCAATATAATTTTATTAAAATATTATCTTACAATTTTCAAATAGTAATAATGATATGAATATTAAAATATTAAAAATTATTATCAATTGAACTTTTAACTTTTAAAATTAAAATTGTAATATTTTAATAATAATATTTAATGATAAAACATTATGTACTTAAAATAATAATATTTATTATTACAAAATTAATTATATTAATTTTTAAAATATAATAAAATTATTAGAATGTTATTTCTATTAATACTTCTATAACTATTAAAATAGTAATTTTTATATTAAAAAATCTATTATTAAATATACTTATAAAGTATAATTTATATAAATTTATTGTTAAAAAAGTCATATAAAAACATTTTTCAAAAAAAATATTAAAATACAATTTTAAATTCAAAATATTGATAATGTGACAATTTATTAGTAAAATAATAATATTATTATATTAACTAATATTCTTATTAAAATAATAAATTATTATTTTTTATTAAAAATATAATTATATTATTAAAAATATAATTATATTATTAAAATATAATTATCTGCTTAATTTCTTTGTTAACTAGTTATGTTATTGGCATGACAAAAGAAAAAGTTTAAGAATAGTACCAATGGCATATTATTTATAGTTATTCTAGTATAATTAATCGATCATCTTGTAAATTATTTAGGGTCTAGCAAAATGTCATAGATCTTTTTTGGAAAAATTTAAGACATAAAAGAAGGAAGATTGGAAATTTATTAATTCAATAGAGGAAGCATATACATTTAACTGATATATTAATTATATGATTATAATAATAAAACTTGCAAATGAAATTCTGCAATCAGATATTTGAACAATTCAAATCTCGAAATTGAAAAGGATAGCTTTAATTTTTCATTTTTAAATGGATAACTTATGTTTTGGTCTAAGAGGAAAAAAATGTCTTTGACCTCTTCTTGTATTATATAAGATACCTTGTGAATTGAGTACAAAGATTTGTGAAGTAACATATAGGTGCAGTTTTTTGGTCTTGTGCTGTGAGTAATTGACAAGGGAGTAAAAAGATGTTGGTTGGGATGCTGAATTGAATGTTCAAAGACTTCCAACAAGCTTGTTTGACAAGTTCATAACAGCTTTGATTAAATATTCAATAAATTGTTTGCTCTAAGTTTTTAGGGTAAACAATCTCAATCAATGTCATTAATGGATTAACGTCATCAAACCGACACTATGTAATAAATCATATTTTCATCTGTTTTTTAATGGTTATTTTTTAAAAAAAAAATTTTGAATTTTTTAAATGACGATGGTATATTTAATTTTAATTTTTCATAAATTTATTTATATACGATTGCTAACGTGAAAAAATAAAAAGGTCGTAACAATTTCGAAATAAGAAGAAAAATAAGATTTTTAAGTGTGAAGAAAAATAAAGAAGATATAATTTGTTGTGACAAAAAAGATAGAAAAATGAGAAGAGTATATTTTTAATCCATCCTTTTAAAATTAAAACGCAAATATTTTCACATATAAAATCTTGAAAAAGAACAAAAAAGAAAATGGAAAATAAGGGTCCATGGAAACTTAATTTTGCTTCATTTATATTTGTTAATTCGATGGTTGAATCTTATACATGCTTTATATACGTAAATTATATATAGGAATAATTATTTTATATATCGCGGTAAAATAAAAAAAATTCTACAAGTGAAGTTCGTAAAAGTGACATGTGCTTTATTTATTTTTTTTATTTTTTAAATATGCTCTAAAAATACATATCACCTTATTAACTACGTTTGCAAAATTTTTTCACCATCAATATATTACCTTTATATATATATATA
>JBBYHM010363426.1:0-19937 GCA_038381775.1 Adansonia rubrostipa | reverse complement strand
AATGAAAATGGTCTTACAACTATTCCCTAAATGTTTATGCCTTTTTCTTGAGTCAAAACCTTGAGTGGTATGATCAATGGGCTATTTCATCATCCCAAACTACTCTGGGGCTGTTCAAATGAGTTCGTGATGCTCATGCCACTCTTTCCCTTTAGTCATAGATGTTCAAACGTCAATAACTCGAGTTTGGACCCATAGATAAAAAAATGAGAAATATCTCCTGCTTTGCCTTATTCCCTGCTAGCATCACAACTATTGTAAATTAAAAATCATTTTAAAATACTAAACGATTTTTCATGAATTTTTTGATATTTTTCTATCAACGCATGTCGAATTATCTTTAAAATGATATCTTATTCACCCCTAGATCATTCCAGATGAGAGAGTTATGATTTCTCAAGTCTAAATTGTCTAAAACCTCTAGAATCCAAACATGTATTCTGGTTGGGCCATTCACACCTACTAAATGATTTTTCCAAAATTTTCAAACATTTTTCTTAAAATATTCATGAAATTTCCTTTTCAAAAAAGTATCACTTGCAATTTTTTGATAGCAAATGAGTCTATGGTGATTTTTCAAAATTTGACACACCTTGTTCCTTGCATGCTCTGCCAGCAGCAAAATTGATCCAAATTTATTCTCTTGGAAAATGACTTTTTAGGATAGTTGGAATATTTTTAGGATGACCCTCATCGAGTTAACTTCTAAAAGTGTCTTGTCCACCTTTTAAATCCTTCGAATCAATTTAGGATAAATTCGGGAAGCAGGATAGCACGATGCTATCCCCTGTTTTCGATCATGGTCAAAATTAAGTTGTTTTCCCAAATTTCATCTCGATACATTTGAATGTTTTTGTATCACCCCGATCAGACTCGAGAACATACTTTAACATCCCACAA
This sequence comes from Adansonia rubrostipa, assembly GCA_038381775.1. NCBI lineage: Eukaryota > Viridiplantae > Streptophyta > Magnoliopsida > Malvales > Malvaceae > Adansonia > Adansonia rubrostipa. The sequence goes on along the minus strand of JBBYHM010363426.1, from coordinate 19,037 downwards.
GCTTATATCAAGGCACAAACATATTTTACATCTTTATTATCCTCATTCACAGTAAATCTTTTTGCCAAAAATTGTCGAATGCTTACCAATTTTCTGAATCATGAAGTTTTGTCATTCACGGGGATAGTCCAACCCCACTTTTCAAAATTGTTAAGATTAAAAGAAACTTTCTTTGTCAAAATTATTTGTCATCCACAGGGATACTCTAGCCCCATCTTTTCGAAGAGATACTCTAACCCTATCTTTTAATTACAATTAATTTTTTCTCCTTTTCGGACTTCTATGAATGTATCAAACAAACCTTGGTTAATCAAGAAACCCAGATGCATCTAAAAAATTATCAATTTAGTTATTCCTAGATAATCGATACCAATAGCGAGATAAATTCCAATAGTACATTTCTTTTCTTTATCATTACATTGAATGATCTGTGTTATGTTACTTCATTTATTGTCTTACTAACATATTTCTTTTTGATGATTATTTGCATTCATATTTTCAAATCGTTTCAAATAAATTAAAGGTAATGTTCCTCATGGGTATCTCTCTAGTGCCCAAAGTGGAATATTCCTTTTTCAAAGTAAAATCTAGAGGTCATTTTTATCGAAAATCTCTATATTCCCCGTCTTTTCGGGGCGTATATTAGGTTAAATCTTTTTCATCAAAACCTAGATTATTTCTACAAGGTTCATGCATTAAAAAGGGTCATGTAAAAATAATGATAAGTTAAGATCAAAAGAGTTGAAACTGAGAAAGACATAGCTAGCACGATACCAATTTTGGGCATCGCGAAGATGTTCGTACCTCATCATGCATACTAACTCCCGAACCTAAATGATGAATCTTTGCATTAAGTAGACCACGGGATCGATGTTTTGAGTTTCGTAACTCAGAACATAGGTTTCAATAGGCATCCGATCATGCCTAGCCCAAAATGATCGATGGCGACTCTAAGCATTGACCATTTTGCGATGGTCATCCAAGACCAATAAGATGAGCTATTCATCTTATGGTCTTTTTCACTGTACCACAAGTCAAGAATTCATACATTCTCATTCTCATCACATCGCCAAAAAAAGTCTCAGTCAAGAAGATATTTCCAAGTCAGAAAAATATTTTAAGTCGTACGCACTCATAGATCGTGAGGATCCATCCCGGGGTACGTTGCGACAGTGGTTATAGGTGAAGCTATGGTGAAGAAAAGAATGAAGGATATGGAAGAAGGAGAGAGAGTTAAAGGGTTTGTTTTCTATGATAGTGGAGAGGGTTTAGGAGTGGGTGGTGACGATCAGGCGGGTAGGGAAACAAGAGCGGATTATCCATCCACTCAAGAGGCGGAAGAGAGTATTTCCTTTGGTCATTTAGTGTTAAGGTAAAAGATGTTATTAAACTGACCTAGTTGTTTTAATTATACAGGGATGGATCCGGTGCAGGCGGCATTAGAAGAACGGGCAGCCAAGCAAGTTGCTACAGAGAGGGCGGCTACGTATTAGAGAAAAGGAAAGAAAAAAGTGAGTGAAAGGCATGAAGAATAGACACCTGCTACAGCTACAGCTAGTCAAAAAGACGTTCCTCGTTTTGCACCAGATGTGGCGATTATAGTGGTACCCGTCTCGTAGGCTAGAGCAGAGAAGGTAGGATCAAGTGACGGACCTATCTCTGATAGTTGGGCATCATCTCAGCCAAGTAGTGCTTTTACGTGGCCACAGTTAAGTCATGGGGGTCAAGTGCTGGCAGTCCTAGCATACTTTGGGATGGTCGAGTGCTAGACTTCGAGACGGCACTGAGGTGGGCAATGAAAGGTGTGATGCCCATTGATCAAGATGTTTTAGGGAGGAAGAGTCCAGCTTAGAACTTAAATGCAGTGATAGTGGGTCTGGTGGAGGTGAGTTGATTAAGTGTAACAGGTTATGTTAAGAAAGGGTATGTTCTTTTGATATATGTGCTGTGATTTTGATGCAAGCACTTCATTGCTAGACGGCATATACCTGTCTAATGGCAAATTGGTAGGAGAAATTCAATCTACAGGCGTCAAAGATAATAGAGCTGGACGCCCAAGTTGTAAAGCACAATCAGGCAAACGCCAAGCTGGAGGCATCTTTCAAAGAGATCGAGGATAGGAAGGTGGCTGAAATTGCAGAGCTATTTTTAAGGGGAGAGAAGGCAGAGGCTACTGCTACTGAGTCAGTAAAGAAGCTAGAGGATCGAAATGCTAAGCTTTTATCTGTTAAGTCCAGGGTTACCGAACTAAAGGGTTATCTTTGCGATCTGGAAACTCATCATCAGGATGAATTGAAGAAGCAGTAGGAGGAGATTTTTGACAAACTTTTTACAATTATGGACTTGTATCATCATAGCGCGCTGTATGAAGTCCAAGTACTACACGATCTCCTTGATCTGTGGGTAATTGACTTGGGTTGATTGCACAAGCCACTCGAGGGTTTTAATGTTCTATTCTTGAATTAGCAGGAAGTGGATGAAGGGCGATCAAAGAGTACAACATTGTACACTGCAGCGCCGAAAGAGTCTGAGTAGGGCAAGTCTGGTGATGAGGTTACCATTTAGACTATTTCGTTAACTAGGGATGACTGATGTATTGACCAGTCGTTAGAGTAGTCCTTTTAACTTTTAATGAATGAAAATATATACTTTTGCAAGTACTTGTTGTTTTATGTTTTTGTTGTTGATAATTGATAGTGAAATCAAATTTTAAGTACTTGCCTTCTGGTTAGCCAAACATGTCTTTTTGGCTTCAGGTTAAGATTATCATAATAACGACTTTAGAGAGAGCTGTTTGTGGTGATTGCCATGGTTGATGGCAGTAAATAGCCTTGGAGGTCGTTTGGGTGACTGGGTGTCACAAGAAAAAAAATTGACAAAGGTTTTGAATGAGTTATTGTCTCACTTGATGGAGTCCTTTATGTTACTCGTATAGTGAGCATCATGACTTATGTCATTTTAGGTTAAGATGCTGTTGAGGCAACTATGTGTAGCGATTTTGATAATGTACCTTTTGATGGGCTATTATATGGAGAGAAGTTTTGTTTTGGTGATCGAATTATGATAAGTGTTTTGAAGGAGAAAATACTTACAAGTAGTATTTCTTTAAGTGAACAGCGTTCCATGTATTGGGGATGATCCATCCGCTTAGGTCTGCTAATTTGTAAGCTCCAAAGCCAATAATTTTGTTAATCTGATAAGGTCTTTCCCAGTTTAGGGATAATTTCTTTCGTTCCCCAGTTGGTCGACTAGCTTCACAATTTTGGAAGACAAGGTTGCCTACTTGGAATTGTCGGTTGTTAACTCGATGGTTGTAGTATTTGGAGACTTGCTGGGCTTGAAATGCCATTTTGATGGCAGCATCTTTTCTAGCTTCTTCTAATAGATCAAGGTTAGCCCTCAGGTGTTCAGAATTGAGCTCTTCACTGGGGTTAGCAATGTATAAGCTTTTCGCTCCTATTTCAATGGGTATGATAGCTTTTGTCCCATATACAAGGCTAAAAGTAATGGCTATTGTTGCTTGTGTTTTGGTAATTCAGATTGCCCAAAGTATCCCAGGTGCTTCTTCTGCCCATATGCCCTTTGCGTCATCTAATTTTTTTCTTTAAGGGCTGCAAGATATTTTTATTCATAGACTCTACTTGGCCATTCGATTGGGGGTGGGTGCTAGAGGTGTGGACAAGGTTGATGTGGAACCTTGAACAAAAATCGTGCAATTTATCTGCTGACAGTTGCTTGCTATTATCTACTATTATAACATTGGGCATCCCAAACCGACAGAGGATGTAACACCAAATGAAACTTTCCATGGTTTGAGTAGTAATGGTGGTGACTTGCTCAGCTTCTACCCATTATGTGAAATAATTGCACGCGACGAGTAAAAATTTTCGTTGGATGATCGCCAGAGGGAACGGGCCCAAAATGTCTATTCCTTAGACACAGAACGGCTAAGGGCTAAAGATTTGCTTGATGCATCTGCTGGCTGACAGGGAATAGAGGCAAAACGCTAGCACTTATCGCATTTTCTAATGAGTGCAGTGGCATCTTTCCTTATTGTTGGCCAAAAGAATCCTTGTCGTAGCACTTTGAGTGCCAGGGCCCTTCCACCTATGTGGTTACCACAGACGCTTTCATGTATTTCTCTTAAGACGTAGGTAGCTTCGAAGGGGGTGAGGCACCTAAGCAATGGAATGGTGAAGAACTTTTTGTATAGGGTGTTATTGATAATTATGTACCTAGTTGCTCACTTTTTTAACATCTTCGCTACAGATTAAGGTTATCATCCAATTTTCTTCGACGTCAGTGGTGATTTGGTACATGGATCTATTGTAGCTAGTCATGGAAGGCACTCAAAGATGACTTTTCCTCTTGTGGAGATATCTATGCTGCTAGCCATTTTGGATAGGCTATCAGCCCTGGAGTTCTCTTTTCTGGGTATATATTTTATTGTGACATAAGTGAATCTCTAGGCCAGGGTGACGATTATGTTATGGTGTTTGGTGAGTAGCTTACCTTTGACATCATATAGTCCATTAACTTGGTTAGTCACTAATTGAGAATCTGTGTGGGCGATGAGGTGGTTGGCACCAAAGGCTTTAGCTAGCTCTATTCCAGCAATTAAAGCTTCATACTCATCCACATTGTTAGATGTTGCAAACTGAAAAGATAGGCCGTATTGCCATTCTTAACCATAGGGGTTAATTAAAAAGACTCCCGCACCATCTTTTGTTTTGCCTAAGGAGCCATTGACAAAAATGTTCCATACATCATTTTGGTGGTCAGAAAGACTGCTATGGACATCTTTTGAATGGTCACCACGGGGTGAAGAGTAGTTTAGCGATGGCTCTTTTAACGTTTGGAAGGAACATTTAGTGATGGAGTTTGCCAGAGCATGTGCTTTGATAGCGTTCCTAGGACTATAAGTAAGCCCAAATTCGCCAAGTTTGACACTCCAACGAATCATTCTTCCTGCTAAGTCAACTTTGAGGGGGATATCTTTGAGAGGATGATTCGTTAGGATGGTGATTAAGTGTGCCTGAAAGTACTACCTTAATTTTCATGCTACGATAATAAGGGCAAAGGCTCGTTTTTCCAATTTGCTATAATGAAGCTTGCCAGCTTGGAATGCCCTACTAATATAATAGACAGGGTACTGTTGCTTTGCCTCTTCTCGTACTAAGACAGTTGCAATGGTTTCATCTGATATAGCAAGGTAGACATAGAGCTATTTATTGTGTTTTGGACTGGTAAGCAGTAGAGGAGTGCTTAAGTATTCTTTGAGTTAGTCGAATGACTGTTTGCATTCATCAGTCCATTTATATTTGGTCACCCTCTTGAGTAGTTTAAAGAAAGGCAAGCATCTATCAACGGACTTAGAAATGAATTGATTGAGCGTCGCTACTCGCCCTATTAGCCACTATGCTTCTTTACTGGATTTCAGGTGGCTCATCTATAGTATTATGCTAATTTTTTTGGGGTTCACTTTGATGTCTCTATAGGAGATCATGAATCCCAAAAATTTTTTTATGGAAACACCAAAAACACATTTAAGTGGATTAAGTTTCATGTTGTACTTACAGAGTATGTGAAAGATCTCCGTAAAGTCATCAAAGTGTTGGTTGAGGGAAAGACTTTTGACGAGCATGTCATCAACATAGATTTTCATTGAATGCCTGATTTGATTTTTGAAAAGTTTATTGACCAAGCGTTGGTACGTGGCTCCGACATTCTTTAGGCTAAATGGCATGACTCGGTAATAGAAGGTGCCATCCTCGGTTATGAATGCCATTTTGTCTTAGTCTCAAGGATCCATTTTGACTTGGTTGTATCCTAAGAAGGCATCCATCAAGCTTAAGAGCTTGTGGCTTGCAAAGGCGTCGACCAATCGGTAGATGCAAGAAAGAGGGTAGCTGTCCTTTGGGCAAGCTTTGTTTAGATTAGTGAAGTCAACACACATTCACCATTTTCTAGAAGCCTTTTTTACCATGACCACATTGGCAAGCTAATCAAGATATTTGACTTCTTAGATATAGTTGGCTACTAGCAGCTTGTCGACTTCTTCGTATATTGCTATTAGCCATTCTGGGGTGAATTTTTACTTCTTTTGTTTGACAGGTGTGGCCCGAGGGTCCATGTGTAGTGAGTGTATGATGACAGTTGTGTTTATTCCAGGCATGTCGGCTGCCGACTAGGCGAAAACATCCACGTTCTTCCTAAAAAATTTTGTAAAGAGATTCTCTCTGGTGAGTTGAGGGAAGAGCTAATATTGGTGGCTAATTCAAGGTCAGAGTTATAAAGAGCCAGTTTTCTGTATCCTCAGCTGGTTGAGGCTTTTGGTCATGAAAGCTGCTTTTGGCATTTAGACTTTCAAGGATAATTGCCTCTGGTTGGGTAGGCATGATGGTGTGGACTGACGGTTGAGCATCCTTATCAGTGATAGCGATTAGCTGTCGCGTGGCCAACTCAATTAATAGTAAGTGACATTGGCGGGCAATTTGGTGGTTGGATCTCATGTACTCATTCTTGTTAGTGTTAGGAATTTGGCAGTTAAACAGTAAACCGCGATGACAATTATCATTTTCTTCATAAAAGGTCAGCCTAGAATGACATTATAGGCGAAGGTTGATTGACAACTAGAAAATCAACCATAGTGGTTACCGTGTGCTCTCCGTCACCCATTGTTACGGAAAGGGTGATTATCCCCTTGATTGGATTGCCTTATTGGTGAATCCATAGATCGGAGGGAATGGTGTTAGGTCACTAGCGTTAAAACCCATTTGAAGCAAAGTGTCCCATTGCAGAACTTCAACTGCACTACCATTGTTTATAAGGATTTGATTAACTTGGTTGTTGCCTATAGTGGCGGAAATGACAATCGAGTTGTTTTTGCTATCCAATAAGAGCTGCGAATGGGATTGGCTTATTTACAAATCCATAGATCGGAGGGGATGGCGTTAGGTCACTGGCATTAAAACCCGTTTGAAGTAGAGCATCCTATTGCAGAACTTCGACTGCACTACCATTGTTTACGAGGATTTGATTAACTTGGTAGTTGCCTATAGTGGCAGAAATGATGATCGAGTTATTTTCGTGATCCGATAAGAGCTGGGAATCAGCATTATCAAAGCTAAGCGCTCAATTGGTTTGTTTGATGCCCTGGGAGCCACATTAATCATCATGATACAACGGAGGTAGGACTTGCATTTTGATCTACTGGTGGCCTATGTTTCGGCAAGATTGACGATCACGTTTATGATGCCAACAATAAATCATTTGTTAGGGGTGGTCTCCTGGTGCCCATTGGGTGAACATGTTCAATCTTTGTTGTTTGGTTTTTTCTTAAGAAATTTTCTAATCACGCCCTTTCTTACTAGGGATTTGATAGCATTTTTAGGCTAAGCAATCCTCTGTTATATGCCCGACTTCATTGTGAAAATTGTAGTGCTTTTTAGGATTGCGCTTTTTACGGTCTGCTTTCATTGGGCGTGTATGCTCGATGAGCCCTTCTCTCATTATAGTATTGAGAATTTAAGATTTGAGAGCTGTTAGGGAAGTGTAGTACTCGTATTTTGTATGCGGAGGGGGCCACATTCGCTTACTATTAGAGCTATGTGGTAATGTGTTGGTTTGTGCCTCCTTTTAGGGGCGGGTTCCTGGTCGGTCGATCGATCGGTTGGATTTTGGTCCTCACTGCCTTTTTACTCTCTATCCTAGTTTTTTGCTCACTGATTCGCAATTTCTATTTTTTCAACCTTCGCGTATTTTTATGTCTTTTCGTAAAGCTAGTATAGCTTTGTGGGTTAGGCATTAGTTAAGGCATACTTTAGGTACTTATGGCGAATGCCCATGATGAAGGCCTAGATAGCTAATTTGTCGTTTAGATCTCGAACTTCTAGGTCGGCTGTGTTAAAGCACTTAGGTAATTATGAATCATTTTGTAATGATTTTGCTTGATTGCTATTAAGCTGGCGGAGGTTCTGGAGGTTGTGCGGCAGCTACTGAAATGGGTGAGGAAATGCCTGCCTAGCTGGTCGAAGTTTCTAATAGAGCCTAGGTTTAGGGAATACCACCATGTTTGAACTGGTCCTCGAAGCATTGTCGGGAAGATGCGGCACTGGATGGCATCTGGAATATCGTGCAAATTATGAAATACATGAAAGTGGTTTAGGTGGTTAGTCGAGTTAGTTTTGCCATCATAGGTGTTAGAGGAAAACTTAACTTTTTGAGGGACAAGCACCTAACGGATGTTAGGTGAAAAGGGGTTGTGCTAGTCAGCCAATCATTCCCAGTTGTCTCTCTGCAGTTTGTAGGGTTCCTTAATTTCCTAATTCAAAGCGGCTATTCGTTGGACTAGGTCTAGAGCTGAGGTTGGCGAGTGATGTCCACTGGTGTGACAGGAAGTTTCTAATGTCATATGTCATGGGACTAGTGTGGAGCGAGAACTTTCCTCTACCATCGGGTGAGTGACACGATCTATTATGACGTGTCATCTTGAGTGTCTAGATTTGGAATTTTCGCAGTGTGTTAGGTCGGGCGATTAATGGGTTATGTGTTTTGATGATTGGTTTGGGAGTTAACAAGTTGCGCTAATTGGATCTGAGATTGCTGGATGGCGGCCAACTGGCTGGCGATAGCTTGAAATTGCACCTGGTAATAGGAGTGGTAGTGAAGTTGACTGGGTGGTGTAGATGTGTTGAGTTGAGTAAGTAGAGGTGCCGAGGCATCTAAGAGTATATGTAGGGTGTTTGTGGCAACGTTAGTGGCTATGACTGTGTTGATGGGGCCTATGGTTTGGTTATGGTGAGGGATGATGATGGCCATTGGCGAAATCAGCCCTAGCAGGTTTTGATAGTATGCCAGTGGTGAGTGGGATAGCCATAAGGGGAGCAGAACGAGTATTTGGGTATATGATAAGTTAGGGATTACGAGGGTCATCGGAGTTGTGGTATGGTTTATCGCTTCTAGTGACGATGAGAGGTTTTGTGGGATGGTGTCAGCGTTTTGGTCAGCCATGGTTTTCATTTTGATCAAGTTCCCATAAATGGCGCTGATTAATACTTCTCTTACAAAAGTTGATCACGGCTCTGCAGCACAGAAAGAGTCAGAAGGTGCCGAAGTTGATACTCCGAGGCACTCTCCGATGGTTAAGTTAGTATATGGGTATTAGAGATACAACAAGAGAGATTCTGTATTATGGAAAAAAGATGTCCTTACCTTTGGGTTTGCTTCCTTTTATCGGTGTTGTCTAGGGGTATTGTGTCAAGTGATTTGATAAGAGGGTGGCTAATGCCGAGCTAGTTGTCAGGATACGGTGTCTTGTGGTCGGCTCTGCCAGTTGGCCGCCACTTAAAAGATGTCAGTTCTGAAGTCATGCTGTCAGGAGGTCACATAATTGTTTGGTGCTGTTATGGCGATAAATTGTTGTTGGGGCAATCGCTAATAGATCGTCAACGTACTTTGAGTTTTGATGGCGAGTTGTTGGGGTGATTGGGGCGATCGAGGTGATCGCCTATATATGGGTATAACAGGTTGTAAACGAAAAGATAACATTGATAAAATGAAGTTATAACTTTATAACAAATTATAGTAAAAGATTAAAAATAATTTCCATTTCAAAATTTAAAACAATATAAAATGAACAAATAATAAATATGTCAAAAAATTTTCGAAAAAGAGTCAAAATTTATTTTTTTTAAACTCATTCAACTGAGGAATTTGGAAAAAAATTAATCGAAAATTTTGTTTTGGAAAGTCAATGATTGAAAATCAAAACCTTGGGACCAAAAGGATTAATTAAATTTTTGGGAAGATCCAATCCCTATTTCTTTTATGAAAAACCTTTAAATAAGCAACTTAGGAAAGGACAATAAAGACGACAAAACAGAACAAATTATTTTGGTAGCTTTAGACTTTTGAATGATCGTATATAGAGTTTTCTGAACTATAAACTTTTAAGAATTTTTGGTTAGATCTAGGATTCTTGGTATCTTTTCTTCAAAATTTAGTTTGGAAACGTGAAGAACATTCTTGGAGAAGTCAAAAAAAAAAAAAGATCTGGAAACCAGTTTCTGGGTTTGTTTTTTTTATTTTTTTCGATGATCGGTTGCATTTCTGGTATCAAATTTTGGGTTTGAAGGTTTTTCCATTTCCTTAAAGTTTTTTATGACTGAATTTGAGAAAGTTGATGTTTCCATTCACAAAATCTGGAATGTTTGGCGTTTATTTGGCTTGTAGAAAGAAGCGAGAGAGAGAAAATGCAAAGAAGACGGCAAAAAGACGAGAAAGAGAGTGAGAAAAAAAGCTTAAAAAAATGAGATTTCTAGAAAAATAAAATATAAAAAAATTATTAAAATAAGGTGACAAAAAGAAAAATAATTCAAAAAAAATTAACAACTATAAAAATTATTAATAAAAAAAATTATAATTACTATTTTACTCATTAATTTCATTTTTTCTTAGTTGTTGATCTTCTGCTCTGTATAAGGGAGAATCTCCTTGTACATAAATTATATATATAAATTATATATATATATATATCAATTATATATATTAAAATAATAATTAAAAATAATAAAATATTAAAAAATAATTTTATTAAATGTTAACTTATTATTTAAAAATAATAAAAAATAAAAAATATTTTATATTATATATAATATATTATATTATATATATTAAAATGCTATTTAAAAAGTAATAAAAATTAAAAAATATTTTAGGGTTTAATTTCAAGTTATTTTTTAAAGAATTAAAATAATATATATTATACATAATATCAATTATATATAAATTATACATCTTGTATATAATATATATTATATAAGACATATATATAATATAATACAAAATATTATAAATATAATATAAAAATATGTTATATATAACAAAAATAAAAAATATTTTACATTAAATTATGAATTACAATTTAAAAATAATAAAAAATAAAAATATTTTATATTAAATCTCAGATTATTATAAAAAATAAAAAAATATTTATATTAAATCCTAAATTATTTTTGGAAAAAATAAAATCATATATATTATTTATAAATTACATAATATATATTAATAGTATTATATTAATATATATTATATAATAAAAATAAAAATAAAAATATTTTATACTAAATCCTAAATTACTATTTAAAAATAATAAAAAATAAAAGATATTTTTATTAAATTTATGAATTACTATTTAAAAAATAATAATAATAAAAATATTTTATATTAAATCTTGAATTACTACATAAAATTAATAAAAATAAAAATAAAAATAAAAATTTACATTATGTCTTAAATTGTTCACTAACATTTACATTAAAAATAAAAATAATAATCCAACGAATGCGCACAATTGCTCTTTGACATTTTCACTTGTTTCATGGGTGTACGATTTAGGGTAGGATTGGTGTTAGGGTCCTATATATTCGTTGGAATCTTGTTGTACATTAAGTTGTAATCAGTTATATATATTTAGGTATAATTAGTTGTACATTTAGTATATATTAGATCCAGTTATACATTTAGGTATAATTAATTGTACATTTAGTTGTAATCAATTGTAATCAATTGTAATTAGTTGCAAATAAATGTACAACTAATTATACCTAAATATACAACTGAATATACCTAAATGTACATTTACTTACAACTGATTAGAACTGATCATATCTAAATATACAATTGATTACAACTAAATATACAAATGATTCACCCTAATTGTATAATCGGATTACCATATATACTAAATGTACAATTGATTATACCTAAATGTACAACTGATTACAACTAAATGTAGAACTAGATTCTAGCAAATGTACAGGACCCTAACACCAATCTTACCCTAAATCATAAACACATGAAATATGTTAAAATGTTCGAGACCAATTATGCACATTCAGTGGACAACATACAAGGCAATCACGCAAGGCCTACAACAAGTTATGCACTTAGCGTGCATTGCATGCCTAAATTTACATCAAGTGTGTTGTATCTTGCGCATTATGAAATGCGCTTATTTATCATGTTTGTGTACAGAACAGTAAGAGACCTTAGTACGTAGGCATGCCTCGATATACATGTGAGAGATAGGAATGTACAATTGACCCTTGCTAAATGTAAAACTGATTACAACTAAATGTACAACTAATTATACCTAAATGTATAACTAAATGTACAACTAGATTCCAACGAATGCACGGGACCCTAAAATTGATCCTTCCCTAAACCGTAAACCCATGAAACATGCTAAAATATTCGAGACCAATTGTACGTATTTGGTGGATGACATACATGGCAGTCACGCAAGGCCTACAACAAGTTATGCAGTTAGGTGCATGCATGCCTAAATGTACATCAATTGTGTCATATGGTGCGCATTACAAAATGTGCTTACACATTGGGTTCATGTATGAAACAGTGATAGACATTAGTATGTAGGCATGGCTTGATGTACATGTGAGAGATAGGAATGTATGACTGACCCTTGCTAAATGTACAACTGATTATAACTAAATATACAACTGATTATACCTAAACGTACAACTAATTATAACTAAATGTACAATTGGATTCCAACGAATATAGAAGACCCTAAATTCTATCCTTCCCTAAATCGTAAAACCATGAAACATGCTAAAATGTCTGAGACCAATTATGCGTATTCAGTGGATGACATACATGGCAGTCACACAAGGGCTACAACAAGTTATGCATTTAGCGTGCATTGTATGCCTAAATGTATACCAAGTGTGTCGTATGATGCACATTATGAAATGCACTTATGCACTAGGTTCAAGTATGAAACAATAAAAGACCTTAGTATGTAGGCATGCCTCGATGTACACGTGAAAGATAGGAATGTACGATTGACCCCTGTTAAATGTACAACTGATTACAACTAAATATACAATTGATTATAGATGAATGTACAACTAATTACAACTAGATGTACAACTAGATTCCAACGAATGTACAAGACCCTAAAATCAATACTACCCTAAACTGTAAACCCATGAAACATACTAAAATATCTGAGACCAATTGTGTGCATTTAGTAGACAACATACATGGTAATCACGCAAGGCCTACAACAAGTTATGCGTTTAGCATGCATTGCATGCCTAAATGTACACCAAATGTGTCATATGGTGCGCATTATGAAATACATTTACGCATCGGATTCGTGTACGGAATAGCAAGAGACCTTAGTACGTAGGCATGCCTTGATGTACATGTGAGAGATAGAAATGTATGACTAACCCCTGCGAAATGTACAACTGATTACAACTAGATGTACAACTAATTACAACTAAATGTATAATTGGATTCCAATTAATGTATAGGACCCTAAAACTGATCCTACCCTAAACAGTAAACCCATGCAACATACTAAAATGTCCGAGACCAATTGTGTGCATTCGGTGGATAACATACATGGCAATCATGCAAGGTCTACAACAAGTTATGTACTTAGCGTGCACTAAATGCCAAAATGTACACCAAGTGTGTCGTATGATGCGCATTATAAAATTACACATGCCTTAGTACGTACGCATGCCTTGATGTACATCTGAAGATGTTTGAATGTAAGACTGACTTCACTAAATGTACAACTAATTACAACTAAATATATAACTGATTATACCTAAATGTACAACTGATTTTAACTAAATGACTACTGGATTCTAACGAATGTACAGGACCCTAACACCGGTCCTACCCTAAACCGTATACTCATGAAACAAGTGTAAATGTTAGAGAACAATTGTACGCATTTGTAGGATTATTATTTTTATTTTTAATGTAAAAGTCAGTGAGTAATTCAAGATTTAATATAAAATATTTTTAATTATTATTATTTTTAAATAGTAATTCATAAATTTAATAAAAAATATCTTTTATTTTTTTATTATTTTTAAATAGTAATTCAAGATTTAGCATAAAATATTTTTATTTTTATTATATAACGTATATTAATATAATGCTATTAATATATGCTATTAATATATTTTATGCAATTTATAAATAATATATTTTATTTTTATTTTTTTCAAAAATAATTTGAGATTTAATATAAGTATTTTTTTATTTTTATAATAATATGAGATTTAACATAAAATATTTTTTATTTTTTTATAATTTTTAAGTAGTAATTCATAATTTAATGTAAAATATTTTTATTTTTATTATATATAACATATTTTTATATTATATTTATAATATTATGTATTATATTATATATATCTTATATAATATATATGGTACACAATATGTATAATATATATATTATATAATTTATATATAATTAATATTATGTATAATATATTATTTTAATTCTTTAAAAAATAACTTAAAATTTAACCCTAAAATATTTTTTAATTTTTATTACTTTTTAAATAACATTTTAATATATATAATATATAATATATAATATATTGTGTATATAATATAAAATATTTTTTATTTTTTATTTTTTAAATAGTAAATTACTATTTACTAAAAATATTTTTAATATTTTATTATTTTTAAATACTATTTTAATATATACAATTATATTGGTGGAACCGACTCTTCCTTAAATGCAGAGGAGAAAAGTAACAACAAAAGAAAAATGCAATTAAGGGGTGAAATTATAATTATAGTCTCTTTATTAATAATTTTTATAATTTTTATTTTTTTGAATGACTTTTTTCGCTTTCACATTTTTATAATAATTATTTTTATATTTTAATTTTTTGAAATTCTCCAAAAAAATAATAATTACGAGGATCCGCGCAACAAGTACCGATATATGCCTAGTGTATCAGCATGTTAAGTCGCGAGGTCTGCTCCGTTTAGGCTCTTCTAAGCCCGCTATTTTTTGAATTTTTATTGTTTATCTTTTAAACGTATTTAAATTTTATATCATTTTTATGTAAACTTTGCAAATAAAAATTAATAGAACTAAATGGGTTTAAATAGGTTCAAACGGGATTATGTGAGCAACTAAATTTACAAATTTGTAAATAAATTGTAAAAAATTAATGATTTTCTTTGTATCATTGTATTTTTCATGTGTATTTAATTTTGTATTAAATAAAATATATTTCTAAATTATAAGGCTAAAAAAATATACTTTTAAATATTTGAAATCAATCTCTTTCACAAAATATTAAATTAATCAGACAGTGAAACCTTTTCAAGAGAACAACTGTGTTTCTTGGATACTGTTGAAGTAAGGAAATTTTTTAAGTTCTGCCAAACTATTAGAAAAACCTGAGAAATTTTTCGATATTTAAAAAATGAAATCTAATCAAATAAAATAAAATTAAGGACCTTGTAGTTAAGATTATTTTAAGATAATAGGAGACTAATATGTACTTAGCGTGATGGGAATGCTAATGTATTTTCTACACGTAATTGATTCCTAAGTCTAGTTTTGTGATGTAGTTTGAAACATATTGTCTTTTGGGAGGATGGATTCACTTAAGTAGTCAATTACATCAACCAAAATATAATATTGATGCCAACTCTTTTTCAAGTCTAGAGATGATGGCTTATACTTGCATATTATGACAATCATTCATTTAAAGTAGCTTCTTTAGATTAGCTTTAATTGTCTTCAAAAGTTCGCACAAGTATAGTCTTTGGTTCTTTTTATTGCATTAAGCATTATATTCCGAAAATAACATTTTTAAAATTCTATCTATGTTCTAGCGAGAAAAATTTTAACTGTTATTTGAATAAGTTTAAGATTTCATTTTAATTAAATTAAAGAATTTATGGGATGAAAAATTTTTTACACTTTTTTTTATTATAGATTGTATTATAATTGTTTTCATTGTTATTTGATTTATTTTTATTATTTGTAAAATTTAATTATTAATTGTGCGTTATGTAATGATTTAAATAGAAACGTACCTCTAGCCATTGTTGATCAAGAACCTAGACTCGCTCCAAATACACAAAGACGAACACCCCATATAAGTCGTCTAGTTTATATCCTTTTCTTGATAATTACCTTATAATGGTGCATAGGCAATTTTCATAGACTAGACTACGGACTTATACTAGAAGACTAATTAGAGTTATATCCTACCATCAAGGAATCTGTATTCTAATTAGTTGCTGAAGTAGAGTTAAACTCTTATCACTAGAGTAGTTAAACTGAATTAGGATTTACTTTATAATTTCACCTTAATAATTTGATTTAATAATCTTAGTCCATTTATTATCATGTGAGCCACATAAAGTCCAACATTCTCCCACTTGGCCCATATGATAAACCAAGAACTCGAATAGGTGATAATTAAATCCAAAACTTTAACATGGCCATAAGTTACTCTAGCCCGATTCTCACACAATTAAAGATTTCACATAGCACGAATCATGGTGGTAGCATTCTAAAACAAATATTCCCTTCAATGTATTACAATGCATGATCATCTATAAAAGAGCACTTTATGAGATAATACTTTATGAATGAATTTTCTGTAATCATTCAAGGTCCACTTGACATATAATCTTTATATGCACAAACTGAAACATGTCCATAAACTCTAAGAATATAAAATTAACATAATCAAAGAAGCCAAAATATATCTTGACAAAATTTAATTAGCCTCATATGATCCACATGAATTTTAAACTATTTTATCGACAATGCTTTAGTCATAGGATCGGCTATTATTAAATTTGTGCTGATGTGTTGGATATCCACTTTTTGCTTTTTTTTTTAAGTCTCCAACAATAAGCTACTTCATATCTATTTGCTTGCTGCGACCCAATTTTATCATTCTTAGAAAAGCATACTGTATAAGAATTGTCACAATAGATCTTTAATGGCCTTGTTGACAACTCTTAAACTAGACATAAAGTATCTCAACTTTATTGCCTATGATATTACTTTATAATTCCTTTAACAACTTTCATAGTCCAAGGCCAAGAATACTTTAATATTTGCCAAGCACTTCTATTATAAACCTTATGTCAAGTTTCTTATAAACCTGATCATTTATAAGGCTTACAATATTATATGCATATTTAATGCCTTTCAGATGCTCTTTTTCCAAATTATTTGGAGATATTAGCTTAGATTAAAATTTCTCCTTCATAATTTGTACCCTTATAGGTGAATAACTTTGCATTCTAATTTTTCCCAAAACTATCTTGATATAGCCTTTCTAAGATAGACTTAATGTTTTTTCAAACCTATCTCTATGAACCTTTATGCCTAAACATATAAAGTTTCACTTAAATTCTTCATATCAAGTTTTAAGAAAGAAAACCTGTCTTATGCAACAAAGTCCAATCACTTTTGCAAGGAGAACACCACCAATATATAAGACTAAAATTATAACTTTACTCCCATTGACTTTAAGGTATAAAAATGATCAACATTTAGTAAATGTTAAACTTACATATCACTAGTGGGATGATTGTTTTAGTCTATACATTGATCTTTCAAAGAAACCTTCCGATAGAATCATGTATACCTCTTCTCAAGATCCCTATTCAAGCAAGTTGTTTTCATTACCATTTAATGTAACTCTTAATTAAAAAATGAGCTACAAAAGCTATGATAATTCTTAATGAAGCTTTTATAAAAAACTTGAAAGAAAGTTTCACGGTAATCAATATCTCCTTTGAATGAAACTTTTGACCATTAGTTTAACCTTATATCATTTAAAATTACCAAAAAGTAATTCAACGAGTTATTAGACTTGAGTATTGGCTATTGGTTCTATCTCTTTTATCATAGCTTTATGCCAAAGTGTGAAATTTTCACATTCGTGGCTGTGAAAATAAGACCGTCTTTATGTCCAATATCAAAATTAGACTTTTATAGGTATACAACCAAGTGTAGAAATGGCTAGCTTCTTACTCATTGGATCTCTTAATTCTATACTTATTTATACATTTTGTACACCTTTAGTCAGTGAGATTAATGATTTATTGTAAAGGTTGTACTTGATTTGATTGCTCTCTAATTAATTCTGTATGTTTATTTTGAGAAACAATCAAGTCCTTTACAAAAGATCAATTTAAATGAATCTATTCCTCAATATCAACCTTACGAGGAAAGTAACTCCCAGTGGACTCATGATTCATAAAAAGCTTAGCATTTTTAGCTTCAACAATCCTAGTTGAATATGAGAGACATTTAAAACCTTTACCCTTTTAAGTTAATGGAATAACTTACAACTACTAACTTATTCTTGGATCCAGTTTCTTTATGTTTGGGTTACCAGCCTTCACTTTAACTGGACAACCCAAGTTCATAATGTCTTAAGTTGGATTCTAACTATTCTGTAATTCTAAGGAAATTTAGAAAATAATTTAGTTGGCACTTCAATAAAGACATCAACAGTAGTTTTAATGCATCAATCCATAAACTTAGAGGAAAGTGTATGATCTCTAAATATTACAGTGCTTTCTTTAGCTCCCTTTAGTGGGCTTGTTAGTTTGCTTTTTCCTTAATGCAACTAACTTAAATGTTAAACTCAAGAGTTTCAAGAACTCCATCATTGTCAATTCTCCTCAATTTCTATATGGAGATGTGACACAATCTTTATACCATAACTTTGAAGGAGTTTTATATGTAGCACTTCTTTACTACCAGAAATCATGTAAAATAGTTAACAAACTTATTCTCAAAATCAGGATCCATGTTAATGATGAAAAATTTAATAAAAAATTTTCTTTTAAAATTTCAACAATAGAGTTTAAAAATTTAAATTTAAAACTTTTTTAATTAAGAAATATTCTAAAATAAAAGATAAAACCTTTTTAAGTATTAAAACAAATCTTAATTTCAAATATGATCCTAATAGTTCTTAATGATTTCTATTGTAGATGTTCCTTCCACTTTCTTTTGGTTTCCTTGACTTTATGAAATCTTAAATTGTTATAGATATATAATTTATTAAACATAAGTCTAATTACCATTTGTTATTAGGAACATCACTAAAAGAGATTCACACAAAATGAGTTTACCTTTATTTTCGAGTCCCTTTTATACTTTAGGCAATTTTTCTTTATGTATCTAAATTGAAACA
>JBBYHM010363405.1:6020-19940 GCA_038381775.1 Adansonia rubrostipa | reverse complement strand
TTCACAATGAAACACAGCGAGGAAAGTGTTTTTCAACCCAACCTTCCCATCCCTACATTTCTTAGCTAGCTAATCCGCTGCTTTTTTTGCAGAACGTTGAACCAAACAGATCTTAACAGCCTGGCGTTTGTTTCTCAACAGATCAATATCCACTAGTATAGGAGCAATCATCTATCTCCTTTTATTTTGATGCCTTCATACTTTCCTCCACCACTAATTCAGTGTCAGATTCTAAAATTATACATTGTAAGCGCTTATCAATTGCCATCTTTATACCTTCTCTCATAGCGAAAGCTTCAACTAGCAAGGCAGAATCCATTTTCACCTCCTTCTCTTTACCATCCAATCTAGCCTTATTGAAGTCTCAAATTCTCACCCCTACAGCTCTTTCCCTAGAATTTTTATTTTAAGCACCATCGCAGTTTACCTTATACCATCCTTCCCCATGATTTGTCCACTTCTCACTTACTTCTTTTTCTTTGCCCATCTTGTGGGGTAATGTTAGAAGATAACTGTTTAGATTTTAAATGCAACCAACTGTATTTAAATTTTAAATACAATCTAACCAATCTTAGTATCTTGTAATCTTATTAGCATTTCAAATAGTCTAGCTTGTCTTAGAAATCTCACCCAACACTTGTATAAATAAAGAATATTGAATACAATGTCAGTCTACCTTACACTAGCTAAATTCTCTCTTTCACATTTTCTTTCACCCCATATGTTTGTTTTGACATTAAAATTATAAGATGTGATTTTCATTTTAGTGGCAAAATTAAAGATGAAATATGCATATATTTCACAAAATAAAAAAAAATATTGATAGATGTCTAATATTATTGGTTAAAATGATATTTAAATAAATATTGATAGACTACTTTCATGTGGCATTTTAAACCCACCCTAGTTAAATGGCTTAAGAAATCATAGTTCTACCCATTTGTACCTTATATGGTTTTCTATTGTTGTTGTTGCAGGTATTCTAGAACTATCAAAGTAAGCAAGTGATATTTTTATTTGGTGTTTAACTCAAAATCCTGTGTTATAAGCAATGGGTGAGCAATTTCTAACCTATTCAAAGATTTTTCATCCACTTACATATTGCTTGTCCTTTCTACTTATATTTTTGGTTCATATTATTCCTCCAAATCTTTGACTGTATTTTCTTTCACTTATGTTGACCATCGTTAAGTTTCTATCAGTTCTTTCCATTATTTTTGGAAATATGATGCACTTCATCTTGATAACCTTGAAGCAAATGTTGCTGTTTTGAGAAAGCTTGCTTGTGGATGGAAGGAGCATTCTGTGAGAACATTCTACACTTGATCCCCTGAGGGAAACTTTAAAATCTTTTAGGCAAAAGGTGATGCATCCTCATAGATTTTAGATAACGAGTTAGATTAATTCATTAATAGTAGGCCCTTTAAGAATCCTGTTCATGTTCATTGGGAGAACTTCTGAACCGCATTCAAACTTGTCCTTTAGAGTAACCTAGTTTATAGTATTTACTTTAATTCTGTAATTGATTATAAATTTTGCTTGCACATTCTCAATGGGGTGGAACCTTTTCTTCCTGCAAGGATGCCGGTCTTTACATTTTTACTCCTTAATAATCTTTTGAGTCCATTTGTTTCGTTAAAATTAGCTTCTATAAAATATTTTTTAGAAAATGCAAAAATTTTCTATAAATGCAGAGATTTTTTTATATTTGGATGATTAAATTTTTTTTCTTTTGTTTGGTTATTTTTTAAAAATCTACTTTTTTTCAAAAGAATATTGATATAAATATTAAATTATTATTTATTAGTTATTAAAATATTAAAAATTTTATTTTTAAAATATTAATGTTTCAAATAGTAATATTTTAGTCATAATATTTAATACTATTATAATACTATTTAGTATTAAAACATTAATTATATAATGTTTTAAAATATTCTAATTATTATTGAAATATTATAAAAAATATAAATATATTTGTTTAATAAAATTCAAAATATAAATATTAAAGCTTATATTATTAAAATACATTTATATTAATATTTTAATGTTTTTAATACTCGAGTTATGTTTTAATATAAAAATCATGTTATTTAAATGGTAGCTCCTTTCCGAAAGAAGTCTTTCACTTTTGAAAAGGAGATGGCATTTTTCAAGAAAAATATCTTTTCGGTTTACTTGTAAATTATTTTTTATTTACCAAACTATTTTTCACCAAATAAGCATAAGAAAATACAAAAAATATTTCTTGAAAATATTTTTTTCAACCCTTCGTGGCTTTTGTTTGTTTAACTTTAAAAGACAACATTTGATTTAATTAGTTCACAACCTTACTGAAATCATGGATAGTTTATTTCACATACGTCCTTGAGGAACCAACATTGGATCCATCTTGTTCTTGTTCTAAATTTTACATGCTTTTAGGTTTTCCAACGAAGTAGAACCGAGACTGAATTTATAGTCAACTTGTTCCATTTGGTTTATAAATTGAATGAGAAAGCAGAAGATGAGGCACGTGCATCGTCAGTGAAGGAGGCGGACAAGTACTGCAAGTTGATTTTGAGACAGTTGCCAGAGACATGGATGCTTGAAAGGTGTGTTATTTGTTTCCACTGCATTAGTTGCAGTTGCGGCCGTCATATTCCAAAATGTCCAATCTTTAGACTTAGATTAAGTTGTCTGCGATGTTAAATCTATTTTAGGCATGAGGTTATTTGTGACCAGAGTTCAGCGGCCATAGGCTTGATTATGATCGAAATAAGACTCGTTTTCAAGATTTAGGCAGAAGCTTGAGTGTTTTTTTTCTTTTTTACCCACTTAATTTTTGAGTTCCTTCGAGTTTTTACTAAAACTTAAAAATCAGAATTGTTGCCGGCAAAAGTGTGGGTTGACAACAGAGTATTTTGATCTATCCTGCTTTTGGTGTTTCAAGTTGTTATACTTCCATACGGACTATATGATAGTGTTTTTTCTATTTTTTTGGTAAAATAGTTGCAAATGGGGAGTGAACGGGTGTGGAAAGAAGTTCTATAGTTTAGTGGAATCTTTTTAATTGATATTAGGAGAAGCAATGACTAAATTATTCCAAGGAAAAACCTTGAGATAAATTTCACCAATGAATAAAGGTTAATCTCAATTTGGGATCCTAAATTTGCATATTCTGGGCCACAAACCTTTTAAAGTTATGTTAAATTCATTTTTACTAACAATTTTCGTCAGTAAATATTGGCATAATTATTTATTTGTTAGTAAAAATATAACATTTACTTTGTGATAAAAGTCACTAATTACTGGTTAAGGTTAACTCATCGGATAAGAAAAGCAGCTTTTCTGTTCTTATTAATGAAGGTTTGAGTTTCATAAATTGTATTTCGATAATAAAATTTTAAAGGAATTAAACGAAGAACAAATTCATTTGGAGAGGGATTAGAAACATCCTGATGCTCTTATCAAATAGACTAAATAGACTATCATATTATTTGATTAAAGATAGACAAACCATTAACTAAGTTACATTTTGCTCTCTTTTTTTTTTTTTTTTTTTTTGCAATACAAATTTACAAACCCATGATCACTTGTGGCATTGAACATAAGGGCCGATCATACACCATATGAAAGGTAGTACATATTTCCAGTATTATTTCTAGTTTACAATAGTTGTTCTACAAGATTATTTTGTATCTTTTATAACATCCAATCATCAAGAAAGAAAAAAATAGAATACACTAACTCTGTTCTACTAGAATAATATCTACATTAGATAGGCAATTAGAACCTCCTTTTGCAACTTATTCAACCAACTAATTATGAGAAATAATTAAACAATTTAAATCATTCCTTATAGAAAACCTTATTGATGATGGGGCGAGCTTTACACATAGCTTCTAATGGGTGAGCTTTAGGCATGGTGCTTCCTTTTCCTTCAGTCATATCAATTTCCTTCCCATCAACCCTTTCCCATTCAAAGCATTGAATAAGTGATCCTAAAGTTAATCCCACCACTCGAAGGGCTAGGTTTGCTCCTGGACATGCCCTCCTTCCCAATCCAAATGGCAATAGCTTGTGAGAATGTTCTATTTTCTCACCATTACCAAACCTCTCTGGCTTAAAACTCGTTGGATCATCCCATACTTCTGGATCCCTATGAATGGCCCATGTGTTCACCAAAACGATCGCGCCACTTGGCACATTGTATCCACCTATGGTACAATCACTGGATGGCATGTGTGGGAGTAGAAGAGGAACTGCAGGGTATAATCGAAGTGTCTCATATATGATACTTTGAAGGTAATGTAGTTTGGGAACATCTGCTTCATCAATCAAGTTTTCTTGACCAATGAGGCTGTCGATTTCAGCTCTAGCCTTCTTTAGTATTTCAGGGTGATTTAGCAAATTGGACATTGCCCACTCTATTGTGACTGACGATGTATCGGTTCCTGCAAATATTATAACCTGCAGAACAATCAACAATGTGGATTTGTTAACTGAGGATGCATGTTAATAAAGTGGCGATAAAAACAATTTCTTATCTATGAAGTTCTAGACTATGCTAACTGGATTCAACTAACCAATATGAACCCTTTGATAATTTCATCGGTGTAGTAATGAGGATCAGATTCTTGCATGGAAAGAAGGTGATCAATCATAGAATTATTTTCCCGCCTCTTGCTTCGGATGTCGTCAATCAACTTTTGCAAGAACCCATCAAACCTTTTTCCAAGCTTTTTTAACTTCTTTTCAAACCCTTGACCAAACCAGTTCAATATGGGCAAGAAATCTGCTGGATTGGCAGTTCCACTGTTCTTTACCACCTCTACCATAAGGCCCCTAAACTCTCTTGCTTCCGCTTCATTCGTCACTTCATCTCCGTAGTACCGCTTCCCTGCTACCATCCTCATTGCGTTATTAAACGTCAAGTCAGAAAGCATAGATTTCAGCTCAACTTTCGCAAAGTCTTGAAGCGAATCGCTCGACAATTTTAGCAAAAATCGTCTGACTTCATCTTTTCGAACATTTACGGAGGCGTTTAGGCGACCCGATGAGAAGATTTCAGTGGCACCAATTCGACGCAAGTTGCGCCAATGATCACCGTATGACGAGGATGTCACTACGGTATAGTTGTAGCCTAAGTGCTTCGCGATGATAAACTTGGGTCGATTAGCAAAAACTATATCGTTCTTGATCAAGCATTCCTCGGCTGCCGTTGAAGATGATACTACAACCGCAAGCCGAGAACCAAGCTGGAGGGAGAAGACTGGACCATATTTTTGTGACAAACTATGGTACAAACGATGGATGGGGGGTTTTAGGAGGAGAAGGTGACCAATTATGGGAAGTGAAGGTGGGCTTGGGGGCCGGTTTTTCGGATGTTTTCTTGATTGAAACAAGAACTTTAAACAAACGATGAGAAATAAAAAAGAAAGAAATGAGTAAAGAATTGTTGCTTCTTCCATTGTTTTGGGGTTCTGCTTTTGGTATATGGCTCTGTTTTATTTTGATTTGATACTGGCTTTTTTTATGGTTTAAAGAATTGAAATGTAAATGTTTATATAGTGGACTTGATATGAGACAGAATAGTTTGCAATTATAAAGTCTTTTTAATTACCTGTTGAATGCTTCATGAAATAATCAATGGCCCTACAGTTAAGACTTCTAAAATGCACCAAAAAACAAAGTTAGACTTTGAAAATGTTATGATGCTTCTCCGCCCACTTTTTTATACATGGTCAGATTTTTGTTTGATTTGACATTTCCTTAAAACGAAGGTCAAGTTACAGCTTTTTTAATTTATTATAAATTAGGAATTAGAGGGCTGGACACATGTTTTATTAGGTTACATTGAAATAACTTAATAAATTATTAATATGATAAGATATTTGACATGTAATAATTAATGTTTTAATTTTCGTCCATAAAGTTCAAAGACATGATTGTTGGTGTATATATTGGCAATAGACCAGTCAACAATCGAAAAGGCTCTCGAAGCTTATTTGGGCTAAAAAAGGAAAAGCAATTATAAGAGGATTTTGAGTTGTGAAAATATAATTCTTAAGGTTGTAATAAAGCGATCAAATTTTAAAGCAAAATAGCGAAGATGGCACAATATAAAAGTCTACTTTGATAGGGAATGTAAAGTTATATTTATTAGTAATTTGTCTTGCAAAAGTTGTGTTTGTATACAAAAACTCTTTTAGATAAGTATTTTATTCTTTGAACTCAACTTTTCTGACATAGGAAATAATCATGGTGGATACAAGAGTAATTTACAATTAAGAAGGGAAAAAAAAGGTCTTTAAAAGGAGTAGAAGAGTTTTAAAAATGGATAATTATCCTTAAAAACCATTCGCATTTTATATTTATAGTATTTATTATAAGGTATATCATATATGAATATTTTTTACTTTATTTATTTCAAAAATATGTAGTTACATAATTTACAAATAATTAAAATTAATAAATGCATTAACAAGTAAAATTTATTTAATATTCAAATTTATAGATTTATTATTTTAATTTTATTAAAAAATTAAAATTTGTGAAAATAAAAACTCAATATAAATTTTAAATCTTTTTTCCTGTTTTTTATCAAATAAATTTATTTACATTTTAAGGTTAGCAAAAATTAAAATTCTGAAAATAAAATAATTTAATTAAATTTGAATAATTTTTATTTATCATCAAATAAATATATTTAATAAAAAAATTTTAATTAAATTAAAATCTTAGTTATTAATTAGATAAATCTTATTAACAATAAAAAAATATTTACAATGACAAATTAAAAATACAGTGAATATGATTAATTTCTTCAATTTAAAGCTTCTTCATGTTTGTCCTTTTATAATTTTAGATTAGATTATTTACGGTAAAATATATAATTTTTGAACTTCATTATTATTATTTTATTTTCTTCCAAGGTGTAATATGTAGTTTATATTGCTTGTTTCAACATCATTAAGCTTAGATTCAATCCACCTCTCAAGAATATACCATTCTAACTTCAAGTTAATTGTCCAAGCATGAAAGTTCTTTCATTATTTGAAATTTTTAGGGTAAAAATATCAAATCTTGAAAATTAATTTTGACAAAAATAAAATTTGTTTAAAAAAAATCATATTTTGGACATGATATCTTTTTCCCAAGTCTGACCCATATGATTATTAATATAAATCTGTGAAGGATAAATCTTTTTTATGTAAAAATGGAAACTTGAATAAAATTTTTTACGTGATTAAATTTAAACAAAATTTTTTACTCACATTTAAAATTGAACCGAACGAATAAAATATTTATTAATATTATATTTGAACTGATCCAAATGGACTCCATAAAGGTATGTTTGATCCGAATGGACTCCCATATCAGTTCCTATCAGTTCTCAGGAACTCAATTCTTTCAAGGAAATGAATCCCAATGAATCACGGCATGTAGGATGCCACCATAGAGGTATGTTTGACCACGTTTCTTCTATTTCTTATCGTAATCCTTTGAATTATAATCAACTTCCCCTGGTCCACGAGTCATAATTGTAGACGGTGATTAATTATGTATTAAAAAATAATAAAAGGTAGGATAGATTTATCTTTAAGATGTTATAAATTTATATAAATTTTTAAATATATTAATAATTTATGTTATTTAAATTTTAATATATTTATATATATTTATATTATATTCGTATTATTTTTTATATTGTATTATATTTAAAATTATTATTTAGTACACTGATAATGAAATATTTTAATTTCATAATTAATATATCAAATAATTATTTTTATATTTATTTATTTTTTAAATTATATTCATATTTTATAATTTTATGGTGTTGAATATTATTAAATTTTTGCTTAACACACATTTTGGGACCTCTTTCACTTTTCATAGCAGAGCATTTCCTCGTAGTTTCTCTTGCCAATGGACCGTCCAAATCCTCCGGATTCTCCACGAACACCCGTGATCTGTTGGAATATAAATTAGCCTTTAACCCCCGCATCAGCTTGTGGGTTCTTAATTTTTTTTTTTAAATGTTTAATTAATTATAAAAACTAATCTTAAATTAAAATTTATTAAGTTATAATTATTTTTTAAAATTTTTATTTTTAAATTCTAATAATTTTAGCAATAGCTTGTTATTTTATTGTTAATTAAGAAAATTAAATTTTAATAATTTTTTAAGAACGAATAATTAACTTGTGAGTCAATGTGTGGATCAATTATTTTAAAAATACCATTTAAAAATAAAAAATAAAAAAATTATTTTTTTGAGTGAATTTGGTACAAATAATAAATCAACTCTCACGTAAAGACACATAGTAACTTTTTAAAATATATTATTTAAAAATAAAATAAAAATTTCTCAAGTAAATTGGGTATGAATCTTAAATTGATTCACGAGTGAATGTACAAACCATCACCTATAAATATATTATTTTTAATTAATTAATTTTAAAATTTATTAAATAATTATTATTGATTTAATTCTGTTTCCAATTTTAATAAATTAATATTAATATATTATATTTTGTCAATTATGAAAATTAAATTTATCATAATTGCTTAAGATTATGTACAGATCTTAAATTAACTTGTGAGTTAATATTGGACCAATCTCTTTAAGTGCATTATTTAAGAACTAAAACAAAAATAAAAATATTTATTTTTCCTTGAGCTAATTAGATACGGATACTAAACTGATCCGTACGTGAACATACAAGCCAATTCCTTTTAATACATCACTTAAAAATTAAAAAAATAAATATATATTTCCAACCAAATTGGGTATGAATTTTAAATTGACTTACAAGTAAACATGTAGACCGAGAGTCGATGTATAGATCAATTATTTTAAATACATCAATAAAAATAAAATAAAAATTAATTAATAAAATAATATTTACTCTTAATTGAATTATTATGAAAAATTATTTAAATAGTTTTTTATTTTTTAATATTTTAAGTAACTGAATTTAAAATTAAATCGAATTATTATTATACTCTATAAAAAATATGAAATAAATTAAGATATGATATGAAAATAATTTTAAAAAATAATTAATATATGATATGACGTAAAAAATAATATAAACATAATTTTTTATCCATACAAAAAATGAACAAATACATAAATCTATAATACCTTCAACACAATCAAAATAGCACAAAAATAAAGCTGAAAAAAAAAAAGGAAAAAAACATAATTTTTTTTTCTCTTTTCTTTCTTCGTTCTTTCTATCCTTCTTCTCTCTTCTCCTTCTTCATCTCTTTTTGCCTCTCCTTCCTTTCTCTTCTCCCCCTTTTACTGCTTACCCAAAAAAGACACGCATCGGGTGCTAAGCAAGGCACATCTACACTGCCTTGCTACAGTACCCATGTATTTACTTTTAATATATAGTTATATACATATATATGTGCATATGTTCTTCTAATACATAGTTATAGATATCTCCAATAGCTCAACTAACCTATGGAGTACCCGAATGGATACAATGCATTACTGACGTGGGGTAGTTAGCTTAAACAATTATTTATACGAGATAATATTTAATAAATATAGATTTTAAATTATAATATTTATGTCTTTTTTTTATGTTTATATTATGATTTCTTTTGTACGAATATATATATGTATATGTATGGAAAGGAGAAAAATTCACTTATATTATTATAAAACAAAATTACATTTACACATGGTCATAACTCTTTATGTAATTAATATTTTAACAATCCGATTATTTAATTTAGCAAATATTATTATACTTATTATTCATGTAAAGTTTTCATATCAATCTGATAGCTTTATTATTTTAATAAAAATAATCTTTTTCAATATATATTTAATAATTAAAAATTTTTTATATCAAATAAATAATTAAATATTTTTAATTTATTTAAAATTTGATATATATGATTTACTTAAATATAATATAAAATATAATAATAACATTAAATAAAAACAAATTATATAAAAAGTTATCCCCCGTGTAAAATTAATTCTGTCTTCTGATGAGCAGTTTAATTTTACTGGGCCGTGCTATGGGCCTATGCAAAAGTTGAGCGAATGCCTACATTCCGACAGAAAATTATGAGAATTTTCGATGAAGTTTAATATTGTTGAAATATATTCCGTCCATAATAAATTCAAGGGAAAATGCCATTATATTTGAAGGAAAAAGAAAATAAATGCAAAATTTTTTTTTGGTACAGTTACTCAAACATAAATTTTTCTTTCGATGTAGTGAAAATTTTTTTTTATCATTTCTTTTATCACTTCAAACTCAGCTGTGAGCTTTTTTTGTTTTTTTTTTTTTCACACATTATGTTTGTTTCGTGTAATTATATCATTTTCAATATTATCAAATCTACGTACAATAAACTGAAACCACAGATTTATTGAAAATATTAACATTTCTATCTATACCAAACCTATTCATTGGCCGGGTCGAGTTAAATTTGGGCCGGACTTAAGGATGGTATTAATATTAAATATATTTATCCAAGCCTGATTTAGCTCGAAATATGAGCCTCGAATTTTGTCCAAGCCCGTCCATATTTATAAATAGATAGTCCAAACCCGTTTAGACTCTCCCTTATTATATTTTTTAAAAGTATATTTTTTAAATTTAATCTTTATTAATTTAATAATTTTCTTTTATTAAATTTATAAATATAAATAATTTAACTTAATCTTTAAAGTTTATACTATAATATTATATATATGTATTTTTTATATGACAAAAATTATATAATACATAAAATATAAAATAAATATATATAATGTAATAGTAAAATGGGTTAGGTCAGGCCAAGCTCGGACTTTGAAAGTTGAACCGAAGGCCAAGCCCACCATTTAATCGGGCCTAATTTTTTTCTCCAAGCCTATTTTTCAAGTCTAATATTTTTGTCCAAACATTTTCAAATATCAGGCGAGCCTTTGAGTTTGGACGAGTAGCTCGACCCTTGAGCAGATCTAATCTGTACTGTACTAAAACTTATAACTTAATTGGTGTCATGAGTCAAGTGGCAAAATAAATTTATAAAAAAACCAAAATAAAATGAAATAATAATGGCTAAAATAATAAAAAAAGCCTTTGTCATTTTAGTTAGATAAGCCCTTATATTAATTTGTATAAAAATAAATCCTTAATATTTAAATAAATCCTTAATATTTAAATTATAGTCAAATAAGCTCCTAACCTTTAATTTATACCTAAATACACTTTTAACATAAATTAACATTTCATTTGAAATAAAAGACTTATTTAAATATAAATCAAAGAATAAAGATTTATTTAGGCATAATAAAAGTACGAGGACTTATCGAAATAAAATAGTATAGCTTAATATCTTTTTTAATATTTTAAAAACTAATAATATAAATAATTTAAAGATATTTATGTCTTTTAATTTCATAAAAAAAAATTAAGAAACTGTCAACTCCTAAAACAATTAGTACGTGTTTGGTTTAAGAAAACAGAGGCCATTTTTACTTTCATGTCCTTGGAAAACAAAAAATCATCAAAAAGCATGTTTGGTTCAAGAAATAGAAAACATGTTTTAAAGAGTGAAAATGAACAAATCAGAGGAAAAAAAAAAAAGTTGTTTTCCATGTTTTTAATGAACATGTTTGGAGAGAATTGGGAAGGTAGAAAACATGGGGTTCTAAAACATTTTAGATAAATGAGAAGCTAATGGCCAGGGTTCAAGGCTTTATAAAAGCAATTTTTTTCCACATAAAAAATCCACTTTCAGTAACCCCAAGAAGACTGCAACACGTTTTACGTAACAAAAGACTACAACACTTTTTTACTCAGTTTGCTATTTATTTTCATTTTCTTCTTTTCTTCATAAATATAAAAAATATATTAAAAAAATCCAAGATTTATGCTCTCCAATCAAAGGTATATATATTTTAAAACTTGAATTTAACTTTTATATTTATTATTATGGTTTAAAGTTTGATTTTAAATATTTTATTTTCTTTGATAATTAATTATTAATAGCTGTTTATAATTATTTTTTGATTTAATCTCTCTAATCACTCATTGGTCTTATTGAATTGCACTATTACATTTTTATTATGATAACTTATCTTTTTTAAGTCATAAGCAATAGGCTATATAGTCATCGAAGCTTGCATTTAGACATGATATATAGTCTGTTTTGTTTAAATCATGATATTAATTAGTGACATATGAACATCATTCCATGAGATAATTTTTTTACGATGGAAAATGCTACAGAAGTAGTATTTACTACTTCAACATAATTTGCCATATATGATTTATCCAGAATATGATTACATTTGGCAACTATGCGTCTAATTAACACAATCATTATGAATAATTCAAGGTAGGTGGTTGCTTTGAATGCCAACTTAACATGTTTATGAACAGAAAAAGAAAGAAAACTAATGCCATGGAGAACTAAGGGCAAAGATTGGTGTTAAATTCCATTTTGTAATATCATTGAGAACATGGGCAAAATTTGCCAATTATTTTATATATATATATATATATATATATATATAGCCATAAAAGCAGTAACTCAAATTTTAGAAATACTGAACGATATATTTTCCCCTCATAATTTATAGTATTAACAACTATGTCAATAATTAATTAATGATTTTCTTATTAAAATTAAAATATTGAGTAATTTTACAATCCTTATAACCTTGAATTCCTTATTAATGTAAACTTCTCTTAATTAATATATTTTTAATTAAAATAAAATAATTTTTATTAAATTTAAATATTGACTAATCATTATTTATTATTTTCTTATTAGTCCTGAAGTAAACTTTTTTGGATTGATATATATATTTTTTTATCGGTAACTAATTTTTAATTGAAGTTTTTATTAATGATTTTTTATTAATTAAAATATTAACTAATCTTTAT
This sequence comes from Adansonia rubrostipa, assembly GCA_038381775.1. Classification (NCBI taxonomy): domain Eukaryota; kingdom Viridiplantae; phylum Streptophyta; class Magnoliopsida; order Malvales; family Malvaceae; genus Adansonia; species Adansonia rubrostipa. The sequence continues at coordinate 7,041 of JBBYHM010363405.1, read as the reverse complement.
TTATTATATTTCTTACTAATTTTGAAGTCCTTGTAAATCTAAATTTTCCTTAACTGATATTTTTTCTTTAATATTGACTATTTTTAATCTACATTTTTATTAATGATATTGAGAATTGTTATTTTATTTTTATTAATTTTTAAAATTTTATTAAACTTTTTAATTGATAATTTTTTTATTAAATGATATGATAAATAAATTTTTATTTTAAAAAAAGAATATTACTTAAATAATGCTAATACAAATGAAATTGTAATTGTAATTGTAATTGTAATTTAATAACTTTGGGTCATTGAAGAAGAAAGAATCAAAATAAAGATAAGAAAGGAAGTAACCTTCAGTTTTAGATGGATTGGTTTAATTATTTGTTTATTGAGTGATTAGCTGATTGTAAAGTGTAAGAAGAGTTGATGAGGTATTGGCGCTGTAGTCTTTTTACAATACATATAGTCAAATCAAATTTATAAACTAAGTTTGTCATGTTATTAAACCATTGTTATTAACAAATTTTAAATTATTTAACTATATAATAAACATTAGAATTTTTATTCTCTTATTAAATTATAAAAAATTTTGAATAAAATAATTTTTATGTGAAGCTATAAATGTATTTATCAAATAATCACTTGCATAAACAGTTACTTTTGAAAGTTAGGATGTGAATAAATTGTGTATTATTTTATTCTTTTATTAAATTTATATTATCTATAATTTATATTATAGATGATTCGAAGTGACATGTAACTATTTTTAGTTTTCATAGAATCAATCAATTTATAAAATTTTATAGAGAGAGTCAATATGTTAAATATGGGTTCTTTTAGTTTTTATATATTAATATTATAATTACTTATCAAAAATTACTTTTTCTTTGAAAATTTTTTGGTTAAATGATAATAAATAAGTATAATATTTTACAAGAAGAACCAATAAGTTAAACCAATTTTTACCAATAGTACTAATTTTTAGTTGAAACAATTTTAATTAAATGATAATGATTGTAATTTTAAATCATTTTTAC